>JAMKCH010006244.1:0-61461 GCA_023653785.1 Ophioderma brevispina
CAGAACACTTCGAATTTTTGAAATCGGACATTCCGTTGCAAACTTTTTTTTTTTTTTTTTTTTTGTGTGCCTGTGCATGTTATGTTATTATTGTTCTAGTGCACGATGCAGGTTTCTTCCTCAGCTTTAAAATTTAAAGGGACACTTGATATGGGCAGTGCACAGCCATTAGAGAAGTCACTGACAGCATGGAAAATCACTGGCACATGTTTTGGGCTACTCCAAATAAGCTTACTCTTCATGGAAATGCAAAATATTGTGGTTTAATTGGCTTATTCAGGGCCGTAGCCAGGGGGGGTGACAAAATGACAAAGGTCCGCTTTATCATGTTGAAGGTCTGCTTTACCATGTTTAAGGTCCGCTTTTTCATGTCTAAGTTTGGTGTTTGTTTAAAAGTTTACGTTGTAAGTGTTGTTATTGCCTGAATAACTATATTATTATTATCAATGCACTGGCAAAATCAATATACAGTACTGTAATACACATTACTACTATTATTCTAATTATAGTGTTTAGTGAACGTGCGTGTCTCATTATCTCAACCTTTTTTTTTTTTTTTTTTTTGTAGGCGACGGGAAAAAAATTTGGATCCAAAAACAAAATTTGTTTCTCGGAAAAAAGGTCCACTTCTGGAAAATCCGCACCCCCCAACTAAATTCCTGGCTACGGGCCTGGGCTTATTATATTTGATGAAACAAAACAGGCTCAGTGCACCCAAAGGATTACACACTTTATTCTGTCAGAGTGTAAAATGTATGATAACGGAATAAAGTGTGTAATTGAATGGGTGCACTGAGCCTGTTTTGTTTTGTTTCGTCAAATATAATAAGCTGTTTTAGTGGCTTATTATATTCTAAGAAACGAAACGAGAGTAAGGCTGCAATTGATACCACTTGTCATTGTAGTGTACCAGAAGCATGAGATTTTAAAATATTCTTGGATATTGTGAGTTGCAATGATTCTATTATTTTGTAAGTTTTATTAATGTTTTGATGATTTTGCAAGTGTGAAAAAGTACAGTTACATATTTGTGTAATTGTTACACTTTTTTATATTGACTTCGTGCTCTCACTAGTTCTGATAAGTAACTTTCACAATATTGTCTTAACATGTGTCATTAGTCATAATAAGGATGGGAAGTTATTCAAAAAAAACCCCATGGAATACCTTTCCCCCTGTTACCAGCATGAGCAGCCCATTTCAAAAGAGGCCTAACTTTGCAGACTGCAGAAGAACCAAAATATCAAAAGCAATCAAAAGAGTTGATATGTTTCCTTAGACTAAGCCTTCCCTTTTGAATAGTTAATCTGCAAAATTTTGACTGAAAAACAGTAGAAATCCATATTTTCAGGAGAGAAGAAGAAAGAAGAAACAAACTCTCTCATGCGAGGGCAGAAGGGATTGTATCATCGCAATTTTGCAATTTCTAATTCTTTATTTTTTTTCACATATGTCATTGCACTATATAGGGATCTCAAGTTTGTGTTGTGTGTTGATAGTGAAAAGAGGGATCATATCGTTACATTTAGAGGGACGGGATTTGAGAATCAAACCAAGTTGAGGTGGTAGCACAGGGGAAAGGCTTATTCTCAGTGTTTTGCATAACTTCACAGCCGTTAATGACAACTTGGTTAAAGACATAATTTGACAGTTCTTATACTTAGCAGAAACTGAGTACCTAACCATGCAAAAAATTCAGTCATATATATTCTAAACATGCCTTCACTAGTCATGCCCTTTACAAAGTAGGCAACTTAACATTGTATGCGGTGCATTGCAAGGGTTAATAACCCAGTTAAACACAAGCTTTCTCAACTCCAAAAAACCCAGTGCCAGTGGACATTCTCCAGTAGAACAGTTGCACACTTGCCGAAGTCCACAGACCATTTTCAGTCCAGGGTCTATCGACAGTGCTTCAGTTCATGACCCATGCAGGTAAAGTGACGGACAAGGATGCACCCTCATATATGTTGTGACAGACAAAATGCTACATTGACGGTACCCTACGTTCATTCATAAAGCTGGTGGTGCACTGAAGTATGAACCAACAGAGCCCAGCAAGTGGCCTGGGGGGAGAGAGTGGTGCCGTCTTACAATGACATGGTGTAAATCATATTCATGATATCCTCACTGCGTCTCAAGAAAATTAACATCTATTATGTCAAAAATATTTCATGAGCCAAAATCAACCACTCCATACCAGGGGGGATTGAGTTTTGTGAAAAATTAATAGAGTTTTAAAAGAAAAAAAAATTTTTTTCCCCCCCCCCCAAAAAACAGCTACAATTGACCCCAAAATGCCTAAACTTAACAGCCTTCTTAGATAGGAACAACCAGACACTCTGCCGTTTGTTGGAAGGCGCCACTAAGCCTATTGCAGCTGAGTAGTTTTGTGTAGTGTTGCTAGGTCAGTAATTCCTGATAAATCTATCAAATTCCACTTCTTAAACGTGACTGTTCCGATCGTCTTTGGGCCCCCGGATTTACCCGGATACTCAGTAGTATCAATTTTGAATCAGATTTGAAAGGCCAGATTTTTTTTTTTTTTTTTAAATCCTTAAATTTAAGCTTCCCAAATCAATTTCCTTCCCATGATACATGACAAAAAAATGCCGTTTGTAGTGGTTAACCATCATGAGCAACAGTCGTGAATAGGACGTTGCAGTATGCATGATAGAGCTAGAAAACTATCAAAACTGGCAAGTTTGTTTCCCACGGTAATTGGGTGGTCAGTGTATGTAACAAGTGTCAAGTCCCTTATCAGTAGAAAACCGATGGACCAAAATAGGAACAAGCAGGCTAACACCCTGATCACCTGTCTTGAGGTTAGTTTTTGTGCTCTGTTCACTAACCTGCTAAGAATGCACATGTGTTGAACAAATACTTATCATTGTGTTCCCTGTTCACTCATGTGTACCAAAGATTGTCTTGGCAAAAACACACAGCCCAAGCTTTCAGTAAGCCCAATTGCAATAGTTCAGTGCACAGTTGCCACCAGATGGTCTCAAGTTTTGGAGCTCATCCTCTGCTTAAAAAGAAGCTTTAAGACACATTTTTTTTACTATGTAAACTTTGTTTTTACAATTTGAAAATTTGTGTCTAGGCCCAGGTAGGTAAGCAAACCTCTCCCCTATTATACAAAATTAAGATTTCTTTCTATCAAATCAGTTTGAATTTTTGTTGATTGTTTTTTCCTGAATCATTTTACCTAACGGGTGGTTGATATTAGATATTTAAAGTTGCAGAAATTTGGAACATTTTAAAAAAAAAAAATCCGTAAATCACTATCACAAAGATCACATCCCCTACCAACCATTACAAAACTTCATGCAAGTTTCACTCTAGCCCGAGATTTCTCAGGCATTTTCCGCTATGACAGCCACTTGTTAGGTCGTTTCGTTGGCAATTCCAAAATCATAGTGGAAGACCCGTCTTTAACAGTGATAGTTTCATCATCCAGGTGATCAGGCATGGGAATTCCTCTTGGGGACTTGTAAACCTCACAGTCATGTATGATGTGGCTAATGGTTTTTGGCTGCTCCACAATCGCAGTTTGGTGATGGTTCTTACTCCGATCTTGTAAGGATAGAGGAAGTCTTTGTACGAACCAACGCAGTTCTGAGTCTGTTGAGGTTGACCCAAGCTTCCTATTCAAGGTCACAGCCTATGGGCTTGCTAGATGGGCTGTACACAAACGCTTTCGGTTCAAAGTAGAGGATGACCATTGTATCATACCATCTGTCATGGATCCAAGATGATCGATAGTGATACTGTGACTGCAGTGGCATGGATTGGGTAGCAAAAGTGATCCGTGGAATTCTCTGATACTCAAAGGGTGTTGGTGGTGGGTATTAGACACCAGGTTCATCACATTTCTTGCGAGCTTGATCGTCTGAAGGTTCCTCCTAGGTTTACAGGAGTTATGCAAGACAGAATTGGAAGGTATTTCTACAGGCGTCGCCAAAAGGCCAACCACTAACAAGACATCTCATTGCATCATCAGAACGACATCAATCTTATGTGAATGTACGGCTGTGACTCCATACTGGGTCAGCGTATTCGGAAGTGGAGTTGCCAAGGCAACAGTGCTGTATTATGTAAGGTGTCAAAAGGATGCACCCCATCCAGTTCCTGCGAGTCTTCTGAGGAGGGTGACACGAGACTGCGTCTTGGCCGCGACTGCCTTGTGTGTTGTTGGAACAGTAAGGCTGCGGTCCATTGTGACCGCCAAGGACTTCGGTGGGGTCATGTGAAGTTTTTCTCCATCTAGAGGTGATGTTTAGTTCTCTTTGCGGCATCGATGTTGCAGGTGGAACACCGGCTGACGGTTTTTTTTTGGGTTTGCTGAGTTTCAAGTGCCAGCAGGTTTGGAAGAATGGCTTACAGTGATTAGGTCTTTCTGCAAAACAAGTTTCTAAGGACCTCAAAGGAATCAGCAGCTATTCCAAGTGCCGTGTAGTCTGCGTAGGATAGGATTAATGCGAACATCTCTCTGGCATTTCTGAGATGTAGATGTTGAAAAGACTGGTTGCCAGGACAGAACCTTGTGGGACACCATACCGAAGTTTGCGCTTACAAGCGTTGCCCATTTGATGTCTCCAGACGAAAGAGCTGTCTTGGTATGAGCAGCAAATGAATTGACAGCTTGGGACAGCAGGGAAGATTTTGAGTAGCTTGAGGTAGAGACCTCGGTGCCAGACTGATAGTACGCAGCTGTTAGGTCAATGAAGACTGCTCAAAACTTCTGCTTCTTCTGAAGGCTGTCTAGATGTCAATTAACTCAGTCTTGCTATCTGGGGCGTGTGGGGGTTGAGTTACCTCTGCGCAATCCAGCTTGGGATGCGGGGAAATTGCCTCGACGTATCATTGATCCTGCGAGTATCAGTCGCTCAAACAGCTTATAGTGTGAGATAGTAGCGAGGTGGGTCTGTAACTCGTGGGGTCATTTGCTGGTTTCTATTGGGCTCAGGGATTGCAATGACCTTTGAAGTCTTCCATCTGGATGGAATAGTTGGTGGTGTTCCATGCACGATCGAAAGGAAGATTTGGAGCCACCGTCGCCCACAGCTCTTGGGGAATATTCTTCAAGAATTTCGTATGGATGTTGTCATTACCAGGGACCGCCACTGTTAGGCCAGAAAAAAAAAGTTTTGTCCCAGTCTCCCAGAAGGGTATGAATTCTAGTAGTATTTGCCACCCACACCCTTCAACAAAAGAGTGTAGGAGGTAGGAAGGATGATGTGAAATGCTAGTGCTACAGAACAGTTACCTTCAAGTGCAACAATACAACACTCTTTGAGGGTGCTGAATTCATAGGGTGGGGCAAATAATGAATTCGGGATTTGAAAAAATTCAGTATTCTGCACCACATCCTTCAACATGCAGTTTATTCCGTGAGGCTGCCAACTTCATAGGGTTTGTGGACAATACTAAATTCGGAAAGAATTTAGTATCTGCCAAAGGGCTACGAATTCGGCAACGTTAAAGGAATTAAACCGCATGTTAAAGGTGCCGAATTTAAGGGGCGTTGTCCGATCGTCTTTGGGACCCCCATGATTTACCACGGACGAGTAGTATCGATTTTGATATTCAGATTGAAAGGCCGTATTTTCTCATTCGTCCTGAAATTAGAGCCCTCGGAATCCATTCATCCCAAGATATAAAAAAAAAACCGCCGTTTAGTGGTTTAACCACTTTATTCGCACAGTATTGATAGGGCTTGCAACATGCATTATTGCGTCTACCATCAAAACCGCAAGTTGTTCCCACGGTACTTGATTGATGGGGTGTATGTGCAAATGCAAGGCTCTAATATCAAGTACAGAAACCACAATACACATAAATCGGACAACCACCTTTAACTAAAGTGTGGCAGAATACTAGCTGAGTCTGCACTTTCGTAACGCTATGGCCATTCCGTGAGAATTTCTAAATTTAGAAGTTCATTTTACCCAACATTATGAGACATTACCTTCAAAATTTCTCCTTTGGTGCAATATGGACTCTCCACTGGAGTTAAAAAAAGTCCTTAGAATTACTTTTCTGGACTCAGTGGTGGTTTGCATACATTCTGAAGTTTTGAGCAGTAAGAAACACAACCAATATGGCAGGGGGGGGGGGGGGGGGGAACACGCCCAGACATTTTGTTTATCGTTGACAAGCCTGACGTCACATTATGCAGCCTCTTTGCAAAACATCCATCGCGATGCTCACAGCCCACAACGTACCTTCCCGTGCGTTATATGGCAAACGATGGGAGAGGACTAGCTAAGATCACACCTGTCAGCGCAGCTGTTTGAGGGGTTGCTAAGTGCCTTACACGCCCAATTGGGCTGCTTTGAACATCAAAAGTGTGCTCAAAGCGCCATTTCGGCAGGACTCGGTTTGGGTTAGAGCTGTGTTTTTTTTTTGACACAATAGAACCAATGATTGGGCTACATTTCCCCCACTGACCGCCGCGTGTCCACGCCCTAATAATTTGTGTTTAGCCACACTGGAAGAAATTGCAACAACACGTTTGATCATTCGACTCGAGTTGCTGTGCAACAAAATTTATTAAAATATTACACTTC
Source organism: Ophioderma brevispina (assembly GCA_023653785.1). Taxonomy (NCBI): domain Eukaryota; kingdom Metazoa; phylum Echinodermata; class Ophiuroidea; order Amphilepidida; family Ophiodermatidae; genus Ophioderma; species Ophioderma brevispina. The sequence goes on from JAMKCH010006244.1 coordinate 6,573, forward strand.
CAGTTGCCGGGTTTCACTTAGATACAAAGGGAGAGAGGAATACAAGAAGAGGATCGCACAGGTTTGTACAAGTATTGCAGCATGTGTATAAAGATTAGAGATTTTCGTCTCAGAGGTCCTCTTTCGCTTGCGTCCGAATAGGCCCTATAGCCCAGTACGACTGATATTTATATCAGGCGGACTGGAAGCTGAGTCTAGAGAATCCTAAATTCATCCCCTAAATTCTTTACAGAATTCTTTCCCGCAGTCTCAGAATTTTCTTTAAATTGGTTATTAGGACTAGCACATTTTTTTTAAAAAGTTTTACTCACTTGAAATTTTCAGCGAAGCGGCAGAAAAAAATTGGAAAAAGTGGGCAAAAAGCAATATTTTTTTTAATCCCGCATTTCACATTTTTCACATTTTTTTGAGACAAAAACTTGATTTTTTTTTTGTTTTATCTACGCTACAAGAGGAGGAGGGGGAGGAGGGGAAGTGAACGGGTAGTGTCACTCCAGTTTGAATTTAGTTGTGAGGAGTGATGAACATGACGAATTCAACAACTCCGACCATGACTGATTTTAACGGAGTGTAAATATTTTTCGTTTTCTCTGGAATTCAAATACTAACCTTGTCATTTTACGTCTTTCTTAATAAACGCCACCCCTGAAATATGGCACAGATTGTGAACCTGAATGTTTTATCTCTTTCTGCCGACCACTTCCAGTGCGAAATCAGTCCATGGGCGCTGCCATATTGACCGTGTCACGGTATCAGAAGACTGCGGCAACCCTCACATAATGTGGCAACGTAACAGAGGACTGTAATCAGGGGTGTGACATTTCCTCATTCCTCTTTTTTTGTTAGTGCCAACATTTTCGCGTTTTCTTTGATTTTCACCCTGTTTTTATAATTTTTACACCTTTCTTCCTCTTTTTTCCTGTTTCCTCTTTTTTGTCCATGGCCTCTCACACCCCTGCTGTAATGAAAGAGTCTGCGCTTCCGGAGGAAATTGTGAATTTTTACACCTAATAAGTAATAAGTACTTTAGGCATTGATAATCCATAAAATTGATGGAAGCACTTGAGTGACCCCAGCTTGGGTTTCAAGGTTATTCAGAGGTCAAATATTGACCCTTGAACAAACCAAATTTGATTTTTTTTCCACCATTTTTACAGTTTTACCCCATAATTCCAGAACTATAAGCCATAGGTAGTATAAACTATACTTTTTGGAATCCTTGTAATCAAACATGATGATATGCTTTTCAACACAATTGGAACATTTTGAAATTTTTACCTCTGTGTAACCTTGAAATCCAAGCTAGGGGCCATGAAAGGGGTGTGGCAAGTACTTACATCAATTTTTTTTATTATTATTATCAAGGCATAAAAGTACCTGGAGTAGTCAAAATTCACAATTTTATCCAGATTTGCATACTTACATGAGATCTGTGCACTACAGTCCCCCACTAATGCCCAAATTAATAAAAAGTACACACATCATTCAGTTTGAGTACATTCTTAGCACCAATGTTTTTCTCAAACAAAATTAAATGAGAAATTTAAATACTGTTGGTGCTAATTTTACAAGTTGTGTCTTGGGTGTGTATTGGGTGTACTAGTATTTTGGATTTAAAGGCACTATCAGTGATTTGCTAAATCTTAAAATCGAAAAAAACATCGAAAATCAGATTTTTATATGTCTGTAACACGTAACACGGATATTTCAGTCATTACTGTCCGAACAGACACTTACTACAACACGTAATTGAATGGAGAGTCATATCTTTGAAGGCTGCCGTTTTCTTCCTTTTCTGTCAATTCTTCATTTGGAAAAAATAACTTATGAGAATTATACAGACTTATCCTTCAATTTTATGCATTTCCTGCAAATTTCAAATATTTTACCTCTTTCGAGTAAATCACTGATAGTGTCTTTAATGCATTCCAAATAGCTTCAAATGAACTAGGGCAAAACTCACGACAACTTGAAAATAGCTAAGGAAAGAAAATGGAAGTGGTCGGGGGAAGGGGGCAGGCCACATTTGTAGACGGCCAGACAACAGGTGGTCAACAGCAGTCACAACTTGGAGACCTATGATTGGTTTTTTTTTTTTTTTTTTTTAATATTGCACAGATTGTGAACTGAATGTTTTATCTTCTTGTAGAGTAAAATATCAATATACAGAAGTTTCTTCGCGACCACTTCCAGTGCGAAATCAGTCCATGGGCGCTGCCATATTGACCGTGTCACGGTATCAGACGACTGCGGCCAACCCTCACATAATGTGGCAACGTAACAGAGGACTGTAATCAGGGGTGCAGGGCAGGGGTGTGACATTTCTTCATTCCTCTTTTTTTGTTAGTGCCAAAATTTTTCTTTGATTTTCACCCTGTTTTTATAATTTTTACACCTTTCTTCCTCTTTTTTCCTGTTTCCTCTTTTTTCCTCTTTTTTGTCCATGGCCTCTCACACCCCTGCTGTAATCTCCGCTTCCGGAGGAAATTGTGAATTTTTACACATAAGTACTTTAGGCATTGATAATCCATAAAATTGATGGAAGCACTTGACCCCAGCTTGGGTTTCAAGGTTATTCAGAGGTCAAAAATTGACCCTTGAACAAACCAAAATTGATTTTTTTCACCATTTTTACAGTTTTACCCCATAATTCCAGAACTATAAGCCATAGGTATATAGTATATAAACTATACCTTTTTGGAATCCTTGTAATCAAACATGATGATATGCTTTTCATCACAATTGGAACATTTTGACATTTTTACCTCTGTGTAACCTTGAAATCCAAGCTTGGGGCCATGAAAGGGGTGTGGCGAGTACTTAACATCAATTTTTTTTATTATTATTATCAAGGCATAAAAGTACCTGGAGTAGTCAAAATTCACAATTTTATCCAGATTTGCATGAGATCTGTGCACTGTCCTGCCAAATTTCAAATATTTTACCCTCTTTCCGAGTAATCACTGATAGTAGTCTAAATGCATATTCCAAATAGCTCCAAATGAACTCGGGCAAAACTCAAGACAACTTGAAAATAGCTAAGGAAAGAAAATGGAATTGGTCGGGGGAAGGGGGGCAGGCCACATTTTGTAGCAGCCAGACAACAGTGGTCACATGCAGTCCACAACTTGGGAGACTACTCTCTTAAAACGAAATAGTGAAACCACTCTAAAATATTGAATCTCACTCCAAAAAGGAGCCAGCTGAGTGACGCATCTTTTAAAGTGATTCACTCAAAATAAAGAGTGAACAAAATAACCTCTAAGGACAGATGAACTGGAAACTCCTTTTTTAGAGTGAACTAGTCACTCTTATCGAGTTTGCTTCTTTAGGAAGTTGTTTGTTTTGGTGAGTATATTGTAATGTGTAGATCCTAATTCATAAGCATCGTGACATGAGTGAATATTGTGGCGCATCATTGGCATGATTCATTGAGACATGCACGTTTGTGGCATGCATGACGTGTATGATTCCGGTATGCAGGCCCGTGACATGCATGAATTGTGCGTTTCGTACATGTGGTAAGCCTCGCCTGGCCGGGAGCCTTGCGATACTCCCGTATTACGAGTGATAATACAGTACATAACATTTAATGCTACTCAACACTTTGTCTGTAAATGCTATGAACTGTGACCGACACATTCAATATACTCACCCGTGAGATTCTCTGATTTCTTCACTAATTTCAACTTCGTTCAAAAAAATTCAAAACCAACCGTTTGCTGACGTCTCACTTAACTCATCCGCCATGTTGTTCAAAATAATCACAAACAAGCGGATTTGCTCCGTTTCTGATTGGCTATTTAGTTCACTCCGAAAAAAAGTGAAGCATTTTCTCCACTCTTTAAGACTAAAACAAACAACCCGTCGAGATAAGAGGGATCAGAGTGGGCTTCACTGCGAAGAAGAGTGGCATTTTGAGCGCACTCGGTAGAGAGTGAGCTCTGTTACCCGCGAGTGAAGGTGTCGGGTTGCATTTTCTCGCTCTGTTTATCTTTTAAGAGCTAAAAAGCCACTCGATTAGAGTTTAATTTAAATCACTCGAAATCCAGAGTGATTTTTCACTCTTTCAATTTTAATAGATATATGAATTGGCACAGAAAACGGGGACGACAGTGACAAAATATGGAGGATACTTAACTTGATAGTTACTGGGGAACAGAGCAATGGTTTCAACAAAGCTATAGTGATAGTTTTTTTTTTATTAATCAGACCATGTCCTAAACCCAAAGCCTCTACAGGAAGCTTCTTTCCATGGGGGTCCATTTACAGGGACAAGCCACCCACTCTTTCGAGTGAATGTGATTGTGCATGCACAGGTATAGCTCTCTGGTACATGGGAACCAGACGGCTTTAAAGTCCCATCCGACAGAATGGGGTATTATCACGGTTCATTTGCCCAAGCCAATGAACCATGGGGAGACAAATTCCAATTTCAATCAATTATTTAAATTCAGACTTTAAATACCCAATTAATCCCGCCGGGGATAGAATGGGGAACGCTTTAGCACCAAAGCGATAAACCCTAACCAGTGGGGGGCCACCTAACCTCCCAATACGAGTTGCGTGGTGTCAGGGTCATACTGAGGCTTTCGTTTCGTCCCACAGTAGACTGATGACGCTTTGATGATGAAATGACTAGAAGTCATCAGGCTCAAAAGACTTTGCTTGTCCCCTCATCCTGAAAAAAAAAAACCAACTTTAGGTACAGAGATTTGGTAGTTGTAGATCTGTTATACGTCTCGAGACGTCAAGGTCGAAAACCTTTCAAACACAAATAAATTAGCTGGTGCACAATATCGAATTTTTATATAATATAACGTTGTAATGATTTGAATCATATCTATTTGGTTCAAGAATTTGGTAATGTCCAAAACAACATTACATATATAGTAAAATACAAACAACAATTTAGCAGATTGATACCCTAGTGTCCAGAAAGGAATCGTTGCAGTTCAACGATGATCTGTCCTCACACACCAGCGAAGGACTCCAAAATGCACAAGCATGCAAATCACACTTATAAATCCTCAGGTAATAATTCCGTGTTTCCATTGGATCTTCTCAGTCCGGAACTTTGTCCAGCAGTTCAAGATGCAAGTAAATAATTCCATCGACGACACTAATTATATCCACGTATATCAGTCCCAAGATAATCACCAACAATTTCATTCTATCCACAATTGGAACTCCTATTTTGATTCCAGCACTTTTTGGCTTCAAAGACAACAGAAGAATAATTATAGCACCTTGTCCAGTGGAATTGAAAATATAATAAATCCCTGTCACCAAGTACAGGTCTGCTCCTCATTGCAGAATTAAAACTAAGCTATAACTTCTAGCTACTTGTTACTACGGTGGTTGCTGGCACATCTCACATCTTGCAAAACTCGGCTTTTATACCAACATTTCATTCACACCAAGTTCTCAGTCTTAAAATAGAATAATTACCAACATCATAATGCATAAACATAACTTGCACTGGCTGATCAATTGGAATTCAAATAAATTACATCATCTGAATTACATCACTTCCAACACTATAACTCCATGGGGGAATCCCCATATTTTGCAATGTTTTGATCTCAAAGCATAACAGTTGGCTCAGTTTCTAGAAGTTTACGTGGCCATGGGATCAAAGGAAAAATGTTCTTTGATTACATACTTCTCAGAAGTAAACCAATTTTTCCACTATAAGATAATAAATTATTATAATTACATTTATTGGTTATGGCCAGGCAATTGTAAAGTTTGTCCATTTTCAATGAAATGAATAAATGCCATCTCAATTTCTTTTTGAATATCAGTGTCAAGGGACATACACTATGCTACAATGACTCGAGCAAAAATTGTGTTATTGATAAGTAAATCCAGTGTATTCAGCGGACAAAACACGTCAGATTCCCCTTTTCTAGTTGGGAACTGCAGCGTCATTGTTTACTGCCAGTGGCACTGAAAAGATGGCAGCGTTATCAGACTTGTTATAATCCCCGCTCAGTTATGGTAGACGTTTCACATAGAAGCCCTAAGTAACGCAAATGAGGTATTGTCATTGATTAATAAACTTGAGGTTCTACTGTGAGTTTCAATAATTTTGACACTGTATAGTTTTCATCATTTATTGAAAAACGAAACTCATGTCAACAAAATTCATGGTGGGATATGTTGCTTGGTAGCTTTGACCTAACATCTTTGTGCAGAACCAAGCTCCATAAACTTATTTGCTGGACCTCATTTCTATTCATTTAAATTACCAACATGTATTTAAAAAATACAACAAGGGGGTCTAGGGACCTATGCTAACAACAACGGTAAAATTGAATAGAAATGGGGTTACGCGGCAAGTTACTGTAAAGTTAAGTTTGTTTCTGCAAAAGATCCGATTAGTTCACAGTCTACCGAACAACTTCTCTTTCATGACTTTTTTCATATTTGTTTTCCTTTCAAGAAAATGATGAAAACATACTGTCCAAGGTTCATTGGGGGGAACGCACAGTAGAAGCCTAAGGTTTATTTATATTTATTCGTGAAAAGAGACAGTTCTTTGTGCTTGCGTCATGACAACAAAAATAGCCTCAATCTTAATCGGGTGATTAGCACCTGAAATCTCAGTGTTTCAGCTGTGTGGGTAATACAATGGCTCTGTACTTCTAGATAAAAAGTGCTTTTAATCCTCTTCATACCAGCATATTTACTAGGATCAACAGTGCTATTATTTGCTCCAGTCAATGCAGCATGGTGTACATCTACTGGTCACTGATATTTAGAAAAGAAATTGTGATGACATTTTATTAATATTCAATCAAATGTGCACTTTTGCCCTTTGAACACACCCCTAGTATTGAAGGTATAATTAGACAATAAAACGCGGCAACATCGTTACAAAAAAACAACAAATCGCCGATCTGCGTAACCAAAGTCCTTATGCACGAATTTTCTCTCTCGTTGATCCCATGGAGTATCATCTTGGGGAACTCCCCTTTCTCCCCTTGTGGCAATCTATCTAACAGGTGCCCCTTGCAAAAAACCTAGGTGTATCCTCTTTCTGTTCTCTCTTTTATATTAAATAAAGTACTTTACCGTGAGAATCTCTTCTCACATAAATTGGAGAAATAAAATAAATACTATGTTCAATCACATAACATGGAGCTATATAACATTACTTCCACAATATATTAATTTGAGAAATGAGCTTGTTTCAAGTAAAATGTCTTGCAAATTAAACTTGGTTTCCGCCTTGTTTGTTTTTATGCATACTATAACTTTGTTCTTCAGTCTTTTGCTACATGTATGTATTATGTAACCATATTTTTATTTTGACATGTATCTCATTGTATCATGTATGTTTTTCTAGGCCTCCCAAGAGACCATTGCCTTTGTTCAGAAGAATACCTAAATGAATAACAAATCCCCGGGGGCACTTCCCATTTGGAAGTGACATGTTAAGACCCACCCCTTTTTCAGTCAAGCATCATTGTACCCACAGACCCATATTTAGTTTACTTTCACCCAAGAACCCCAGATTTTGTAACATTTACCACACTGTTAAAATGTTCCAATTTTACCCAACTTTATTACCTTTTAAAAATTACGGTAAACCCCCAATGATATTCATAATCTTCCATTCACGCTTTATTACCTATACCTAACATAAAATTAACAATTTGGAAGCAGAACAAATGTAAATAAAACCGTGGCTAAAAATAATACTACACATTTTGAAAAAGGTAAGTATTTAATAACGCTGACCGTATTATATTTCCCGTAATATACGTTCTTTTGTAACTTAAACTTGTTTTAATGTAATAATACAACTATGAAGATCGTTTTAAAACCTATAAATGGTGTGGTAAATAGGTCTAATTAACGTAATTAAATCCTATCCATGGCTTTTGATCACTCACGAAGGATGAACTCTCCCTAGAATGTTTCCACAAATCTCTATCTTTAGCCACGTCATTAAAAAATGCAAAATCTTATTTTCCCTACCATTTTTAAAAATAGTTTAAAAAACTCTCCCTCCTTTATGTATTATATTTAGTTTAATTTGAAAAAAAAGTATTACACACACATATATATTTAATTTTAGCATTTGCTATCCTATCAGTAAAGTTATGTAGTGTAGTGGATAAGGTTTAGGACTTGTAATCTTAAGGCCCTGGTTCAAATTAAGTTTATTCATATGATGATTAAATAATTGGTGACATTAGAATGTGCATTACCATATAAATTAAAGATGATATAACACTGGTTTTTTTAAAAATCTTTTTCTTCACATTTTTTTATTTATTGTTTATTGCCTTTTTCTCCAAATTGTTTGCCTGAATATAACTTTTTACAACCACGTGTAACGTAAATACGTTTGCATGATGCCATAGCTGCAACGTGAACATTGGTTAGAGGATTGTAATAACGTTTTAATTCTTAATATTGTTTAAACAAGTCAAAAACCAACAATAACGTTGAAGCTGAGATTTTACGCCGTTATTTTACGTTCCCTGCAATGGTTTCGTATTTTTACGGCTCCAGTTATTTTACGTAATTCTGCATGTAGTGAGTCCTCAGCTGCCAGTCAAATGCCTGTTTTTTGACAGGTTATTTTTAACAGTGCACTGTCATACCAAAACCCCTAAATTTTGGGGGCAATTTTCATCCAAAGACCCCTCTCAATTTTTAGAAATTTTTGCAAAACTCTCACCCAAAGACATCATTTTTGTGGAAATTTTGCACATTTGTTACTTGAAACCCCTTATTTGTGTGATTTGTCTTTCTCTCACCCAAAGACCCCCTAATTTTTTTCAGTTCTCTCTGTCACCGAATGGCCCTGGGTTTGTAAGCATGAGCCTTACACCCATACCATTTTCAATACGTGAGTGCCCCCCCCATTACTAACTTAAGAGGATGTTCAGAGATTTTATGGAAATCAATACCCCAATTTTTTTACACTGCCAGATTTTTTTTTCAACGACGATACTTTTGTTATAGAACCTGGAGCATTTTTTTTCTCAATTTTAATGTTCTGGGTCTGGACAAATAAATTAACCCGTTTCCTAAATGACTCTTAAATACTCAAAATTAAAAGAGTGTTAGAATCAACAGATTGGTCTTCTCTATAACCCCTGTGCCATTACTGATCATACTAACACACGTCTTATTGTCTCATCTTTGTTTAGTGAAATGACTATCCGTGGGTTACCAGTAGGGGGCAGTGAGGCTAGGCGAGTTAACCAACCTCTGCTCAGAACCCTTGCCCCCCCCCCACCAAAAAACTGGCCATTTGTACAGTGTGGTATGGAGTTTATTTAGCAGACGACTGGAATGGCATGTAAAGGCTGGCTCATAGATTTCCCGATGATTGTGCACTCACTTTCAAACAAATCGTTTTTTGCATGTCATAATGCTTGTCCAATACTAATCCTGTGGTAGCTGGGCTCTGATAAAAAAAAAAGCAGGGACAGACGGTCCCAAATAGGTAGTACCGATTATGTGGTCAAGAATAATGTGTAGCGCATTTATCACGGACCCTAATGACCTCTTTAAGGACCTTTGACCTCTTCATCTGTTACTCCTTGTCTCCATGTACACCAAGTATTGATCAATCACTGCACTACAACCAGTACACATTTTAACCAGCAATGGTATACCAAATTGCACAGATATTACCCTAAGTGATCCCGATGCCTTTGGACCTCCTTAGTTACCCCTCATATCCACCTCAATGTATGAGCATCACGAAGTATGATGAATCTGATCCATCACTAGCACTAAAACAGTAGACATTTTAAACCATGTGTAAACCCCATGCCTATGACCAAGTGACTCCCCTGAAAGACCTTTGACCTCATTATCTGTGACCACTTACCCCAATAAAACCCGTTGTCACAATGTATAAGGCATATCAATCGTAGAACTTGATCCATCACTTGGCACAAAAACAAGCTAGACTGTTGTGATTAAAACCCAAGTGTAAATCATCTGTCAAGCTATGACCCATCAATGATTCCCTGAATGACCCTTGACCTCATGTTACCCCTCAAAATAACTATCAAGGTATAGCATACGAAGTACATGAAACTTGATCCATCATGCACTAAAAACCGATGTACATTTAACAAACCAAGTGTAAAACCACATGCTAGGACCCTAAGTGACAACTTAATGACCTTTGACCTCATTGTTACGACCCCCCAAAAGACCTTTGTTGTCTCATGTATAGAGCATACCAAGCATTTAAACATTTGAGCCATTCACTCTCGCATCACTGCACTAAAAGCTATACATACTAAACACAAAATAGAGCTACCTAAATTGACACAACACACTGACGGATACGCGAAATCATGGCTGCCATAAGGCTCTCCTCTTGTCATCATCTCATCGAACGACCTACACACAAATCATGCCACCATAAGGTCCTCCCGATTTCTATATCAGACAACCTAAAAAGGCTGGTTTTTATTGAATTTTGCAAACCCCCCCTGTGTGAGCGCACTTCCCCCTCCCACCCGCTGGAGTATGATTTATGATAATGAGGCCGATGTTGTACACGGTATCTGATATGAAAGGAAGTCACAGCACTTTTAAACAAAATACTTTCCAATGTCCAAAAGGACATACGGTACACTAAAAAGTCAACATACAACTCAAAAATCTGTTATAAAACAAAGTATTTTAAAGGATTCCTGTTACGATAACATGTAATGCATAAGAGACGGTACTGCTCTGTTGCAGTTTTGTTCACACCAAAAAGGAAACACACTCAAAAAAAATTTCAAAATTGGCAGGTGCTTTTTGGCACAATTAACGTCATTACATAACTTGCAGTTTTAACTTTCAAATTTTCCATCAAGAAAGATGGTACATATAACTCCAAAAACACTGATCTGAATCGGTTAGTATTACATACCATAATACAAAATCACAATCACTCGCGGCTGCTCGCCAATACGTAAAATTGAAATATACTTGCATTTTGTCGCTTCAGCCAATTTAAAGAAAATGAAACATGCCATTTCATGATGCATTTGTAGAAGATTAAAAAATTACATAATGGAAAGTTACCCTTTTATTCTTTAACTGGATAATCTTAAAATTAGAGCTCCAAACTTATTTCAGATACTTTTAATGTCATTTTAGCTGAACATAAACTTATCACACAAGTTTATTTTCCTGTTAAAAATCTGTAAATACATATTTTACAAAACTTAAAAATCACAAACACAACTTTGGAATTAAAAATTAAAGGCGTGTTTCATTGCAGGAGTCCATGTATTTCATTGAAGTTTGACATTGGTTATTTGCTTTGTCAAAGAAATGTCGTACAATTTACCTTATACAAGGCCTCCCCCCACAGATTTGCACAAAAATATCAAAAGACCAAACCAAAGCAAGGCGAATTGGATTGATGTGATGCGTAAAATGTCCCACTGAATGTTTGATCGATGCTTTGGCAATTCCCCCTAGAGACATTTAACAACCTCCACCTATTTGGGTAACATGCAACTATTCATTATAACATGGTGTCCATGTGGATTCAGAGACCAAATAGTGTATAGGTTGACTATTTTGGATCAATGAACCAAATGACCCACAAGGACCTTTGACCTCAACCTGTTTGGATAGGATCACTGTTCCAACCACTGGCAAAAGTGAATTTCAATATATGGCCTATTGGAAGACAAGTGTTTTGAAATGAACATAAAATTGGGTTCTAAATTCACAAATGCCCACTTCTATCACCACGCGCAGCTAAAAATGTCAGTCCCGATCACAGTTCAAAAGAAGTCCTAAAAGGAAGCCTATTTAAATGAAATCTCTATTTCCTTCCCTATTTCCCATCGAAATTTTTCTAGTGCCACACTTTAATACACCTTCCTCTAATGGAAGCTTTAAGCATTTTTTTCAAGCAAAACCTAAAACCACAAAGTGACAGTAATGAATTGAACCCTCAATGATCATTCCTCACAATTTTCACAAAAATCCATCTCTTCTGAATGAAAAAGGTGTCCATTTCTCTGACCACCCAATTTTTCATGCTTCAAACCAGAAGTGCACGCCTTGGTGACATATCCGCCCCACTACTGTGACTATTACGGTAAAAAGGTGTAAAATTTGGCATTTTTCCCCCTCACTTTCAGAGGGAAACCTCTTGTGCTTTTAGTAGTAATTTCCCAGTTGGGGCCCATAAAAAAGTGTAATGCCACAGTTTTTCATATTTTCTAATTTGGAAAATAACAGCTAACATCACTATTTTTTTAGGTTATGCTGCTTACCATTAAGGGTAGTGTCAACCCTAGTGCTTTTGTTTTTACACGAATTTCTGATTTTTGCACCATTTTAAACATCAACCTGTGTTCTATCGTTACCAACAAAGGTTATCCAATGCAGACAATCCTGAGTTGTATTTTTTTGCCGATTTAAAATAGCTATTTGACCATTTAAAGTCACAAAACCACATGGTCTTAACGGCGGGAATTTAAGCACATTACACGCCGTCAGGCGCAAGGTGCAGCATCGCGCCGCATGGTGAATTTTTGCTGCGTAATGAAGCGTGCGCATGTTTTAATGTACTTTTGCGCGAACTCATCTTGGAAAAATGAAAAATAATATTTGAAAATGTAAACAAAGCGCTAATTTAGACTAGATGAAATTTCAATTTCTTCTGATTTCTGGAGTTGAAGACAAAAGAGGTTTGATTCAATAGTGCATAAAGATGTATTTTCATCACTTGCACAACATACTCAATTTTGAAGTTAAAAGGTAATTTTATTTAAGAAAGAGACAGCTTGAAATGGTGTGAAAAGTCATTTTTTTACTAAAACACTGATTTTCTCAATGTTCAATTTTTGCAAAATTTGGCAAATTTTCAGACAAGATAACTCCAAAAATACTGAAGTAAAAGGTAAGGTTTAACTTTCCTATAGCAATCGGTCTTCTCTAGGAACGGTTTTCTCAATTTTTCATTTTTCGATTTCTAACTAAAGATATTCTCCAATATATACTCAAATTTTGGAAAAGAAAGGTAAAAATCACACTTTTTTGACATTTTTCCTTATATTTCGAAAAGCTCTATTTAAAAAAAAATGAAAAACTGTCCCTAGACAAATTTGTCTTGTTTCTAAAAAATAACATAAGAAATCATGAAAATTCAAATTGTTTTTGTTATGCTGTCTGAAAATTTTGGGGGCAAAATCATGTTTTTTTAGTATTTTTCTCAAAATACGGAAAGTTTTACATTAATCTGATGCCATCATCAGGTTCATCGTCCAATTTTCTTTCTAGAAATGTATACTTTTACATACAATAATCAAATATTTGCAAAGTTACAAACCAAAATAGATACTCGGAAATTCAAGGTTAACACTACCCTTAAAGCATTATACATACAAGAAAAAAGCAGAGCAATAAAATGCTGGCAAGGATGCAGACACATTAAGCAAAACAAAATTCTTCTGTTGCCCTCGGCAATCGACTCAAATTCCGGAAATTCCCAGTAAAGCTCTTACTGCACAAAAGAATACCAACCGTAATTTTCAATTTGTTCCTCCTTTGCAAAATTTTTAATACTTAAATGCAAAATTGCATCTATTTTGACACTTACAAACATATCAAAACATTACTTACTGTACTATTAAGGTAGGATTATCGGCTACGGCACCCTGGACAGATTTTGTTGAAAATTGGTTGAAATGTGGGCAATGGTGATGGAAACATGCATCAATTTATTCAATTTTTTCCAAACATTCAAGTTAGAGGTTCTAAAATTTTATTGGTTTTCCAAATTCCTACAACTTTGTACCGGACAGATTTTATGGCCACAGAGCATATTGAAGCCAAAATTAATTGTTTGAAAAAACTTTTTGTATAATTTGGTTTTTTTTAAATTAAAAAAAAACGCGTGTTTTTTTGTTTTTAATTTTATTGTTTCAAATGTATTGAATTTGAAGATTTTTTATTCCTTGATATTAGTATATAGCCAAACAAATTAGTAGTGCATAGGTATTGCTTGAATTCTAGAAACACATGAAAATGCAAGAACTACCCTTTTCCAATCTTAACAATAGGCATCATTAAGATGATTGAATCTAAAGTGTTTCTATTTTAAGTTTTTTTTTCTCAAAAAATGAAAATTGAATTTTTCTCAAAAATTAACACATTAAAAAAACCCCCTTAAAAAAAAAAAAAAAAATTTAGATATTTTGGTTAAAACTCTTCTGGAAGTTTTTGGATACCATAAGGCCTTCCCGCTTGGCTATAGTGGAGGAGTAGGAGAGTATTGTATTAACAACACATCAACACTATTCGTGCCCATTTTTTTAGAGTCATGAAGATACTTTATTTTACATGTTAGATAGAGAAAGCTCAGTTTTAAACTAGCAGGTAGCAGGGGACTGTATGTAAATGTGGCGCATTTCCGAGAAATTGTGAACTTTTTGCACACAGTACTTTAGAGGCTTTGATAATCCATAAAATTGATGGAAGCCCTTGCAACACACCCCTTAATTGCCACCAGCTTGGGTTGCCAAGGTTATATACAGGGGCCAAAATTTAAATGTTCATGAATGTGTTAAAAAGACACACCATGGTGTTTGTTAAACTTGTTCACAAAATTCCAAAAAGGTATGTTTACACTTTAGGGCTTATAGTTTTCCGGAGTTATGGGTAAAAACTGTAAAATGGCGAAAGTCAATTTTGTGTGTACATGGGCGTCACAAAGTTAAGTTTGCTTTGATTCATTATTGTGGTCAAATTGTTCCCAGCGTAAAGATTGAAGAATGTTTTGCCTATCTGTTATGCTAGTTTTCATTCACGTTACCAACAAAATACTCCGTCAATAGAATCCAGTAGCTGCCATTAGCTGTTGACTTTTATTCGCCATTTTGGTTTTCTAACCAGACACGTAAGATATTCAAAACTAATCCTTATTCCAATCCTATGAACTCTAAAACCAGACATTTGAAACCACATTTTTACAAAAATTGGAGTCAACTTTTAAATTTTTGACCCCTGTACAACCAAATTGCCTTTTTTAAAAATTTATTTAAATTTTTACCATTTTTTTTTTTTTAAATAACAGTTTTTACCCCATAATTCCTAACCTGTAAGTCACAGGTAGTATAAACTATACCTTTTTGGAATCCTTGTAACAAGACAGACATCATGTTGTGCTTTTCAACACAATTGGAACATTTAAAAATTTGACCCTGTGGTAACAAAACAAATGGTAACCTTGAATCCAAGATGGGGGCCATGAAAGGGGCGTGGGCAAGTGCTTCCATCAATTTTTTGTTTCAGTATAAAGACGTGGTACCAAAATCACAATTTTGATCCGGATTTGCACACTCACCTAAGACATGTGCAGTACAGTCCCCCACTAAGGAGGAAACCGAAGAAAACCTGCGAGCAGGCCGAGTATGGACTGGAAAACCAATGCACATGAAATTGCAGGCCCGACTGCGGGTTGAACCTGGGACCACAGTGGGTGCGAAGTGAGGGAAGACCAACTGCGCTAACCTGACCCCCCCCCCCCCGCCTAGAGATAGTATTACTCTTAAAAATTAATATTAAAAAAAAATAAGGAGAAATAAAAACTAGCCTCTTGAAGTGAGTTCTGATTTATTGATATTTTTATGGGTGAGTATAACTAGCCGATATCTTACCTGAAAGTCTTTGCATTTAATCAACATCTTTAATCAATTTCCACATCAGGGATTGATGTTCAGTAATTAAGAAAACAAAAAAAACAAGAATTAGGAGTTCCATTCATATGCAAATTGCCTCATTATTATACCGAACATGCAGGAGGTCATCATGGTCTACCACTCTACCAAGTTCAAGTTCAGGGCAGTTGACATTTTTGTCAGTGCAGGGATCAATGGCAACCATTGTTGTATATACAAATGAGATCATTAAATATTCATTAAAGCAATATCTTGCTGCTAAACTATACAGCACCAGAATTTTTATTAAGCCACCTGCTAATGTGGGGGAAAAAACAATCATATTAACCTTTCTATTTTACTTGAGAAACAACAAATCTTTTTTTTTTGGTGGAGGGGGCGACTACACTGTCAATTCATGACAAAAGTATAGTGTGCTGATTGAATTGCATGTTTCTTCCTGAGTAACCCATTCAATCAGTCATGACCAATTGACTTTTCTAATCAACAAAATCAGAGTACTACTTCCCAAAATTAGCCACCACTGCATTGGAAATTTAGTCAAACCACAGTGTGAAATTATGCTTCTAACAGGCTACGGGGCCCTTGGTACGCAAAAATACTAACACCCCAAGTTTATCAACTTAAATTGTCATGTACCACTACCATACCCCAAATTGGCATGGATGACCACATCGGAGTTGTTTATTAATTGGCAAACAACATCAAACTTTCTGTACCATTTTTCCATTTATACATACAGTTTAAGTATAGCATCCGAGAGAATGCATCCACCTCTTTTTAAGCATTGAACCCAATTCTACTCATTGTGTGAATAAATACAAGCTAACACAGATCATCTAGCATGCAAGGTCATAAGTGCAAAAGCTGATGAAATCTTAAGGAATTTGATTACCCTCTATTGCCTCTTTGAAGAAACTAGAGTATTTATCCCATTTTTCATTAAGGAGTCCACACAAAATTGTGATTACAAGCATTAATTGGATCCTGCTTTAATGCATGTTTTTTATAATTTATGGCACTACTCCTTAAAGGTGATGATCTGATTCAGTATAGAAAGTTTTTTCCTCTATAATAGAATCGGTTCTTCACCCCAAAAACCCCCAACCCGAAAGTTTCGCGCCGATATGTTAATCCATTTTGATGCGAGAGCCAAACCTGATTTTGTAAGTCCCAAATTACGTCTGTTTAAAATTAATAATTGGTCGAGCCCAATAGAGGGCAATTTTTTCCTCTCAAACTTCCAAACCAACATCTTTTAACCCTAACGAAGATTTGGAAAAGGGTAAATGTAAGCTTTCCTTCAGATACCAATTTTGACCCCTTCTGGTGGGGGACGAGGCCATTAGTGATCGGACCATGGGCCCTTTAAGTTCTCTTAAGTAGGTTATTGAAGATGTACTACTCAAAAATACTCATTGCATCCCCTTAATACAAATGCCATATCCAGCCTTAAACAGGATGGGCGGTGGGGCGACCCCCCCCCCCCCAATTTCAAAAGCCCCAAAAAAAACCTAAAAGACTGACCAAAGCCCAAAGATGCAAAATTATGGAGTTTTTGGTTTTGGGCAAAACAATGTTTAACAGTTTCAGTAAAAAAGGTCCATTTTTGCAATTGCCCCCTGCAATTTGTGGGAAAAGGTCCCTTTTGAAAAAAAAATTCACCCCACCCTAAAAAAAAATCAGGGTTACTGGCCTTGTCATATATGGTGGTACAAGTTCTTTTAACTTCCATTTGGTTTGCATCCACTTGCCAATACACAAGGTACACAGTGAAAAAGAATGTGATTAAGTACCAGAGTGAAGACACACAAAAGTATCAAAGAACATAATGACAATACATTTAATTAGTTGTTATTTCATGTTTCATATCAAATACACAGAAATCATTCTAATCGCTTTTGAAGGAAAAAAAAAAAGCAGCACATGAAACCGATGCGTTTCCCGATCGTCTTTAGGACCCCCTGAATTTACCCGGAACGTAGTTATCAGTTTTGATAGCAGATGAAAGGCCGTATTTTTCTCATTGTCATCATGAAATTTGAGGCCCGCAAATCCATTGTGTTCCAAAGATATAAACCAAAAAACCACTGTTTAGTGGTTAAACACCACAATATTCGTACAGGATGGAATAGGGTTTTGCAGCATGCATTATTGAGTCTACCATTAAAACCGCAAGTTTTTTCCCACGGACGTGGGGGGTGTATGTGCAAGTGCCAGGCTCTCATATCAAGTAAGAGACACAATACACATAAATCGGAACAAGCACCTTTACTAGACTGATGATTAAATATAATCTCTTATCTGCAAAAAGAAATACTAGAGTAGAAAACAATTTCTTAATTGCATTTATTGTTAATTTCAGTGCAAGAAATCGATGGTAAAAAAAAAATGTAAAATGTAAGCTGCAGAGGTGACATCAAAGGAAATATGGAGGAAAAGTTAAAAGCTACAAAACTAGATCATCAATTGTGCAATTAAACTCAACAGCATTTTAGATGTTCAGTCTACAGGCATCTTGGACAATTAAAAGTGCAAGAGAAGAATTTGGAGATCCATATATTAATGTGTCGTGTAATTTCTCATAGATTTGACTTTGATTTGTTTATATTTAAAAAACACAGCGGATTTTGATATTTGCTCCAATACTAAATTAGAAATTTCACTATTTTGTACCAGAGAAACGTTCCCAGCTAATGCTTTAGATTGATATTTTGACAGAGAAGTTTAACAGAGGTGAATAAAATCAGGGCTTTTACATTTTATGTGATTACCTGATATAATAAAATAACCATTTATAACATATGACCTGACAGCCAATGTCTTTCTAAATCAAGAGCAAGTTAATTATCTGCAGTTATTTTAAGGATTTACTTGGAAATTGCAAATGCACAGAACTGACTTTGCTGAAAATTAAAAACATGCTTCAAAATAAATCAAGGTGAAAGTCATAAACATTTTAAATTTTTTCACTTTGATAATCACTTGGGTTTGCCAAGAGTTGGATAATATAAAAATAAGTTCCACCCATTAAAACATTCATTTTCTTTTTTTATAGGAAGGCTTAAGGCCAACATACCTGAATTCCAAAGTTTAATTTCAAATCGCCTTCACTTTTGCACGATTTGCCATTTGCGTGGAGAGCCTCAAAATTGGCAGTAATATGAATGGAGTATTTACAGAAGGGTCATTCCATGCCAAAACACCAAGGTGTGGAACACACCCTCCAGATTTTGGTGAAATTGCAGTCAAAGGTACATTTGATGGTGCTCCAGAGGTCAAAAGGAAAAATTCAAATTCCATTCAGTTTTGAAGTAATGGGCTCTCAAAGTTTTATGACTCAGACTATCAAATTGTGATTCAGTATTTAAAAAACTTTATTATGCGATTTACTAATCAAGTAGTTGCCCTGTTGCATCAATAACAAAGCCAGTAGAATTTCTTTTATCCCCTAGTAAAAATAGTCCCTCAAATAGTTTCCATGGTGCAAAATGGACTAAATGGGACCCACACATAGCGGGCGCTTATTTTATGCATACACCTGATATGAAGTTCTACGCATTGAAAAAATATTAGCATACATATAACAATCATTGTGAGAGTTTTGTTTTGATTTTTCGATTCTTCAGTGAAAAAATTGTGGATTACAATCAAGCAAAATTAAGTTCAGTTTGGTTTAAAAGTTGCTGCACATCAGAAAACCTTTCACTATAAAATTGCAAAATTTGACAAATGTTGAATTCTTAGATACAACATCATTTACCTCGCAATATGAAGCATTTATGTAATATCCTCAATTATTTCAGTGCAAGTTCAAGGCTAATCTGCAAATGGCAAAACGTGCAAAGGGTCAAAAACCATTTTAATTAAAGGTGCAACAAGAGATGTCAAGTCATTCAAATTTTCTGTGATATGTCGTGACTTCATATAGCTGGGACACTCCGAGATTACCTTTTATTGGCTACAGAAAGAACTGAATGAAAAAAAAGTGATGTATATATGCTTATACTTCAATAGGAAACACACGTAGACTGAAATTTTGTATTGCTCCTATACGAAATTAGAAATGTCACCCTTGTACCAAAGAAACATTCCAGCTTAATCCTTTCTGATGGGGACTTTTTTGATAGAAAGTTTACACCAGTGCAAAAATCTGCATTTCATTTTTTTGAAATCTCTCGTTGCACCTTAACACGAGAAGTAATTTTGTGTATAACAATAGCCCACAGCTTACTTGATGATAAATTCTCTTCAAAAAGCTATGGCACTGTGCAGTTGCAATTCACAACAAGCAATGTCAGGGGGTAAATTTGTCCAATGGCTAGCATTTGCGAGTTCTTGGCTATGACCCTAAACAACACAGACACACCCATCATTAACTTTTCTAATGTTCACTTGCACAGGGGGTACGGTTATATTTAGTTTATTACGATTGGCATCGCTGTCAAGCAAAGGTAATCACCAAGTAGTATGTCATTATGAATAAGGCCTATAATAAAGCTTCTACTTAAAGAGGACATGAGGAGATTTCCAGAGAGAAGAACCCTCAATTTTTTTTAGGAAATCAAGTTTTTGAATATTGGAATGCTACCAATGTATTAGATCACACCTGACGAGAATAAGCCGAATTACGTCGTTTTATGTGATCCGATGATGCTTTTAATTCTGTCGTGCACAACAGAAAATAAGTCATATTTTCCTGATAGGGACGATTAGGATAGCAAGACAGTTCAAAACAAGGTTTCGGTTTTCTTTGGCTTGTTTGTTCAATAAAAAACTCAAAAAAAACGTTCTTGGTAGGTGGTCTAGAACCCGATCATGTGCATTTGAGAGAAATTGTTAGCTCCAAAAAATCTCTCCTGGCACTTAAACCGTAGATTTTATTATATCAATGGGTCAAAGTCTTTTGGCAAGTGTTTTTTTTTCAAACGAGTGCATCAATGATGCAGAAACCATCAATTGGGATGGTTAGGATGCTAGTGTTGGTCCTAGGTCATTAGGGTCATACAGGTCAATTGACATATAGCCCATGGGTATGGCCAGTGGTTATCTTGAGCAAGTGTGGTGGCTATATAACTCAACTTGGACGAATGTTTTGATGTGGGGTCAAAAGGTCAAGTAGGGTCATTGGAGGTCAAAAGCGGCATATGGGCATAAGTGGGCATTCTGTTCATACCATAAGAGTCTGAGACCGTGGTTTCTTAATAGTATTACTAGGTGGTCCTTGGATTGGCTATCACCTGTGTTTGCGATCACCTGGATGAATGACCCTCAGGTTTGCGGTGCTTTTGACTTGAATCGGACCCATGAGTCCTTGTCCATGAGCTTTAAAATTTTCTCACAATCGCACCCGCCTACCAAGTTTCACCTGGATACTAAAGTTTACCCAATTTGATCTCCTTTAACCTTTAAATTGATGTAAAACAAATCAAATAAAGAAAATAACAGATTTTTGGCAAATCAGTTTCATACACCAACCCAATTTTTTACCCCCACCCTTTGACTTTTATCCTTGAATTACCCCTAATTACCCCTACTGAGCATCACTGCTATATAGTCTACTGGAATGTATTTTTACCTAATTAGCGCCCAGGGTTCTTCATATCCATACGTCAAAGCATGGGTATTGAAACACGGACCAGTTTACCCAATAATGGCCCCGACCTAGCTTTGACCCCAAAATGAACCCCCGAAAACCGTGACCACAAAACTTGTAGGCGAAAACTATACCAACATACCAAACACTCATATCCATGCGTCCTTCAAAATGGCACGGCCAAAGTTACCCGATAAGGACCCCTGGATGACATTTGAATCCAAAAATGCCCCCCCCTGAAAACGTGACCACAAACTTGTATGGTGAACTACCACCACATCAAACTCTACGTAAAAGCACGGCAAGCTACCCAAAAGATCCTGAATGACCTTTGACCCCCAAATGGAACCCTCAAAAACGTGCATCACAAAACTTGTATGGCCAAACTCTACCACCCATACCAAAACTCATATCATATATCAAGCACGGACCACGATAATTGACCCACTGCGATGGACATTGACACCAAATATGACCCCTGGCCCTCGAAAACAGACCACAAAACTCGGTACAAAAACCACCATACAAAAACTCTTATCCATATACCAACGAAACGGCCCCCCAAGTTGACCGATTAATCGACCCCTAGAGGACCTTGACCCCAAATGACCCCTTGAAAAATGTGACACAAAACTCGTACGGTGGATGAAACTTCGTTTTTTACCACCACATCAAAACTCAATCCATACGTAACGCCCGGCCAAGCTAGCCAAAAACGATCCCTGAAGGACCTTTGATCTCCCCAAATGACCCCTCCTCGAAACCGTGATCACAAAACTGTATTGCAAAACTACCACAACCAAAACTCATATCCATATATCAAAGCACGACCACGATAATGACCCTGGTGACCTTTGACACCAAAATGAACCCTGGCCCTAGAAAACATGACCACAAAACTAGTCAAAAACCACCATACAAAAAAACTCTTTATCCATTATCCAAGCACGGCCAAGTTAACAACGATAACGACCCCTGGTGGACCTTTGACCCTCAAAATGACCCCTTGAAATGTGACCACAAAACCTTTGTACGTAAACTCCTTTTTTTACCACCACAATACCAAAACTCAGATCCATACGTAAAAGCACGGCCAAGCAACCCAATAAAGGATCCCTGAATGACCTTTGATCCCCCAAAGTGACCCTCGAAAACGTGATCACAAAACTTGTAGGGCAAAACTACCCACCATACAAAACTCATATCCATATCAACGCACGATAACGACCCCTGGATTGACCTTTGACACCAAATGACCCCTGGCCCTCAAAGCACGGCAAGTTATCCAATAACGACCCCTGAAGGACCTTTCCAGAGCGCCAACATTGGTTTGGAATCAGGGAGAGTTGATCTTGGAATCAGGGAATTTGAGCTTGGAATCAGGGAGATTTGCTCTTGGATAAGGGAGATGTGCCTTGATCCCGGAGATTTTTTTTTTTTAATTTAGTGAGGCAATAAACTAGGTCCTCAGAGGGATACAGCCAATGGAGACTGTCTTAAAGATCATTCTTAAACAGCTGGGAAAATGTAAGCCCAATTCAGATGCCTGATGCCGGGTTTAATTAGTTATTGAACCCAGGTAGTACGAGCTGCGTGTTGAATGTTATTTTAGGTTGAAGCGAATCGCGTCATACCGCGTTTTGCGACTTCGCGAGCGCCTGCCTACGTTCCGTCTCGTTGCGTATGATAGTTGCGTTCCACAGGTTGTTCGATTGTTGTCACTGGTGGTGGCAGTCCTTTCTTGTTGTATTTAAGCCGTAAAGCATCGCGAAAATTGGGTAAAATATGACCTTAAATGAAAAAGCTGTTAGAATGAGAATAAAGGATGATTTTGGGAACCGGACTCTCTTTACGACGAATGAACCCGGCGACAACATTATTTTTGCGTGGAAGAAACTCGGCCTCCGGCCTCGTTCTTACACGTAAAAATAATGGTATCCCGCCTGGGGTCAATTTTTCATCGTAAAGAGGAGTTACACGGTTCCCAAAATCATACCTTTATTCTCTAAATTGAAAGCTTACAAATTTAACTGTCAGTAGGAACTTAGTTCCATTGCATTTTTTTAAAAGATGACATGAAAGGTTGAAGTAACAGTCAACTTGAAAAGGTTCGTAAACTTGAAAACGGAGCCACCTACAAACATGTAAACTGCAACATGAGATAGAGCTCTTTAAAAAAAGCTTTCCCGAATAAAATTGACAGGGCTCCGCAGCTGACAAACCCCATGTAAGGAACTGTCAAGCAGGAACTAAGTTAGGCACCGGAGTTTTGGCGGATCGCGCAAAAACGCGGAAAAAATCGCGAATTTTTGGGCCTATTCTAAGAGTTTTTTTTGTTTCTGTTGGTACATCGAGAATTTTCACGATTTTGTAAAAAGAACCACTTTTAAATGTTAATTTGCCAATAAACAAACACAACTGATATAAATCAGATTACAAACGTCGGCAAAAATGGAGGACTCAGAAGCTTCCAATGAGTGCCAAAATAGTCCAAATGTATAAATAAATCCTAGCGTAGAAACCCTACCTCTAACCTTGAGTAGTTGAACACGGATGACCCGGACCTATTTTCCATTGTTGAACGTCTTGATATCTGGTTGCGAGCTTGGTGCAGTAATACAATTAATATTGAGCATGATATCAAAGCTATCAACTCGCGGTATCGGGTCTTTGTTCATAATTAGTTTATCCTTGGGATAATTAATCTCTTGGGAATTAAACAAATCGGATAGACGCGGTAGGAAGGTCTTTTCCGACGGAAATCCGGTAGGGAGGCGGAATGCGATGAAACAACAACTTCCCAAGTGACATTCATTCAGGGGCAAGAGTGGAAAAACCCCGTCACGCGATCACGTCATCCGGGGGCGGGGATACCAAATCCATGCGAAGTAAATATTCTCGGGGATGTATGCAAAGGCCTCAGCCCGCGCGACAGCGGGCCGTCTACATCTGATTCAAATAGTTATTCGGAATAATTAAGGAAAAATAACAGGTGATAATGAGCGTGCTTATTGTAATTTTTCAGAGAAAAAAAGTAAGAAATAGGATGTAATTTTGAAGTTTGCGATTGTTTTGCAACTGACGTTTTCGTGTTCCTGGTGGACTAGCAGGGCAAACATAAGGAAGCGCATTTTCGCGTTTTGACTTTAAAAATCGCGCATTATCGCGCATTTCAAAATACGGGACCCGCGCATTTTTCCGTTTTAAATCGCGCAAAAATCCGGGGCCTAAAACTAAGTCCATATGGAGATTTAAAATATTGAAATGAAAAGTTGAAGTAAAAAGTCAACTTTACGGGTTATAGAGGATAATTGAAGAGAAAAGGCATTCTGCGTACGCGTGTCATTTGCGCTGCCATTACGGCACTCGCAGTCCGCGCGTCGGGAGATCTTTTAGGTGCGAGTTATGCATGCACAGTTCACGCAAGACTGTTTGCGTTTTTTTAGTTGTAGTTTTGGCCTCGTTTCATCGTCTATAAAATACCAACTTGTATTAACACAATCCAGGGCACCGGAATCGTTTTCATAGATGTGGGGTGTTCGGGGGGTGTCGGTAGGGGTAAGGGTCACCGATTGCCGAAAACCGAACACAGGTTACGACATTAAATACGAATACGACACAAACATGTTAGATGTGTGTGCATGTCGGGAAGTGGTGTCTTTGTAGGTGTTTAATAATGCATTGCCGAATTTTGCCAACGGATGTTGGCCCTATAGGCCCTATACGAATTGGGAGTGCACAACCACCAAAGGCATGCAGTTTCTTAAATTGGTGTTTTAGAAAGATTCCCGAAAAAAGTGTCAGAAAACAGCTAGAAACGCGGTTGCCGTTTGCCTTATACAATATCTCACAATTTCCAAAATGAGCACCAAACTTGGTCCCTAAGGCCTATGCCCTGACACTTTAATTTTCTAATGTAGTTGTATTCAGTAAGGTAAAAGCATTGGTCGGCCTGGAGCCAGGAAGAGAAGGGAATCTTATCTTCTAAGTCAAGGAACCCCTTAAGGAACTGTCCGCAGGAACTAAGTTAGGCACCGGAGGTTTTTTTTTTTTTTTTTTTTTGGGCGCGATCGCGCAAAAAGCGAAAAAAGCGCGAATTTGGGTCTATCACGATTTGGTGTTCCATCGCGAATTTTCAGATTTTTAAAAACCAAAACCAATTTTTTATTTTTTTCCAAAACCAGCAAATAAACAACAACAAAACGGATATTAAATCTTTAGTATGCCAAAACGACGGCAAAAATTGATGACTCATAAAGATTCCAATAAGGGCCAAAATATAGTCCAAATGTATAAATAAAATCCTAGCGTAGAACCCTACCTCTAACCTTGATTAGTTGAACAAGATGACCAAACCTATTTTCCATTGTGAAGTGTCTTGATATATGGTTGCGCTTCGTTGCATCATTAAACAATAATATGATGCATGCTATCAAAGCTATCAACTCGCAGTATCGGTTCTTTGTTCATAATTAGTTTATCCTTGGGATAATTTTTTCGGAATTACAAAAAATTCGCACTAAGCCGCGGTAGGAAGGTATTTCCGAGGGAAAGCGGTAGGGATGCGGAAGAGATAAAACAACAACTTCCACAGGTGACATTCATTCAGGGCAAGAGTGGAAAACCCCGTCAAGCGATCACGTATCCGGGGGACGGGGATCCCCAATTCCCACGTGCAAAGTAAATATTCTCGGTGATGTATGACAAAGGCCTCAGCACGCGGCAGCGGCCGTCTACATCTGATTCAAATATTTATTCGGAATAAGTAAGGAAAAATAACAGGTGATAATGATGGCTTCTTGTAATTTAAGCGAGAAAAAAGTAAGAAATAGGATGTCAAACTTTGAAGTTTGAGCATTGTTTGGCAAAGGACTTTTGGTTCCTGGTTGAATAGCAGGGCAAACATAAGAAGCGCCTTTCGCGATTTTGACTTAAAAATCGCGCATTTCGCGCATTTCAAAATACGGGGCCGCGATTTTGCCGTTTTAAAATTCGCGCAACACAACTTCCGGTGCCTAACTAAGTCCATATGGGAGATTTAAAAAAAGTAGTGAAATGAAATGTTGAAGTAAAAAGTCAACTTTAAGGGTTATAGAGGATAATTGAAGAGAAAAGGAATTTGCGTACTGGCGTGGTCATTTTGCGTCCACTAACGCACCGCCGTCAGCGCGTAGGAGATCTTTCTTAGGTGCGCGTTATGCATGCACATTCACCGCAAGAATGTTTGCGTTTTTTTAGTTGTAGTTTTTGCCTCGTTTCATCGTAAAAATTACCAAACTGTATTAATCACATCCCAGGCATCCTGAATCGTTTTCATAGATGTGGGGTGCGGGTGGGTGTCGGTAGGGGTTAAGGGTCACCGATTGCCGACAAACCGCCCATTTACCGACATTAAAACGAACAACGACACAAACATGTTAGATGGTTGTGTCGCATGTCGGGAAGTGGTGTCTTTGTGGTGTTAATAATTTGCATTGCCGAAATTTGCCAACGGATGTGGCCTATAGCCTATGACGAATTGAGTGGCACAACCCCCACACATGGACATGCAGTTCTTAAATTTGGTGTTTTTATGACAGTTCCGAAAAAAAAGGTCAGAAAAAAGCTTAAAGGTTGTTGCGTTTGCCTTATGAAAAGAAGCCAATATCTCACAAATTCCAAAATGAGGACACAAACTTAGGCCCTATAGGCCTATGACCATGAATTTAATTTCTAATGTAGTTGTAGATAGGTAAAGGCTTTTTTCGCCTGGAGCCAAGGAAGAGAAGAGGAATATTACTTCTAAGCAAGAAACCCGAGGTTTAAAGGAAACGTATGAATGGTGGAGAAAGTTGATCGAAAAAATTAAATCCAATAAAAATAGATCCCTGTAGTTCAATATCCCTGATGCCCTGATGACCTAATTTTATATTTCCTTGTAGGCCTATATTAAACAGATCGGGTTGCCTAATTTGAAAACACAAATGGTCGCGTGCACTCACTCCTCACTCACTTACCAACCACCACCCACACACGATCCCAGCCAACCCACCCTATCCACTCACAGTTTTATTGTTCTGAAGCTGTCACAGAGCAATCTCTGCGAACGCGTATTGGATGGGTTGCGCTATTTCTCTGCGTCATTACGCAAGGTAAGCGGAGCTTTTGTTAATGAAACATGATGCACTTGAAGGGAAAATTGCCAATTTTAGGCCTATTCGTGTTTTTCTCGAAAACTAAGTCGGTGACACCCAGTTTTTATTAGTGCACCGAAAAGAATCTTATAAAGGTGCTTAACATAAGTAGAAAAAAAAAATCGTTCGATTGTTTATATTTATGCCTGGAAAAACGGCACATTTTACCAGTTTTTCAACATAGAGCTCTGTACAAAATTTTGAAAATAATACGTTTTTGAACAGCTATAGCTCAAAAATACGAAGTCGGTGACCCCCATTTTTTTTTAATATTTTTAATCACAACATTATAATCAAATAAAAATACCATATATCCAAAATTAAGAAAATCGTTCATTATTTCAATTATTCTCTATACACCCTTTAAAGGCTCATAAACTTGGAAAAAGGAGCATTACAAACATGTAAACTGGCATATGAGATAGAGCTCTTTAAAAATAAAGCTTTCCCGAAAAAAATTGACAGGGCTCGCCGTTGACAGCCCCCTTTAGGGAACTGCAGGGGAACAAAAGTCCACAACCAGGCAATAAAATAATTATAAACTAACACTTTTGCATTAATAGCAATTATGGAGCAATATTCAAAAAGGCAAACAGCAAAATCAAAACAGGTTCCTGTATCTTGTAGGCCATCCCTTTGCACCATGGAGTTAATTGTAACACCTTTAAAGACACAGCATACACTAATGTAGGCCCCAAAATTGGGCTATCTTCGTTACTTGCCGATTATCTTTGAGACTGTTGCAAATACCCGAGTATTAAACATAACTTAAAGGGCCTTGATCATCTGGTATACCTCTTAAAGTAAACCATTTCACATAATTGACATGGGAAAGTTTACAATCAAGTTGTAGCTCTTTAGGCATTTGACCTTACTAATAACAGGCCCATGGTCACACACTACCTCAGGAAGAGGGACTTAATTGAACAAAACTATTTTTTAACATATCTATATTTTAAATTCCAAGTAGGCCTTTTTCTTGATAACCATAAGTAACTTTAAAAATATTTATTAATTTTATGTCTCATTATTAGAACTCAAGGTTTTAAGTCATTTACCACATCAATTTTCCCCACATTCCATGTGAAAATTCAAGGGCTGCAAAAATGTGATGTGTCTGGTTGGTTTTACACTAAATCTACTTCAAGGTCATGAATGGCCTGTGTTTGGAACCTCAGTCCCTGGTACGCCCTTTGATGCTTGGTAGATATGGTAACATGCTCACTGTTTCATTTTCGCCGAAGAACCCGACTAGAACCGGTTAATAGGTGCACCACATAAAACCAATGCATCAGTAAGAAAGACGACAACCGCGGCATCAAATGATGTCAAAAACTTGACAAAAAGATACAAGAAGTTACCCGCAAACTGACTACCGTCACGGAAATTTAAAAAATCAAGCCCAACACGAGTTTCCCCATGTGTCTGACCCACATAAGCAGCTTTAGTCAAAAAATGCAAAATAAAAAAGCCCGACAGTAGAGAAAATAAGAACATGCCGCGCTCGATAGCAATAAACATCACTGAATTGATGGTTAAAAAACTAGAAAATTTGCCATAATTTTGTGAAATTTGGTTTTAAATCTGTTTGAAATCTTGCCAAATCTTTGATACTAGAGTGAAGTAGTACACATGTAAGGTTTGCATTCAGAGAGGATCTAAATTTTTATTTTTGCAAAAAGTGCAAAAATCTCAAATAGTTCATGAAATTTATTGCAGACGACGGCTTAGATCAGTAGCCTGAGCTGGTGCAGAGGTGGCAGTGTTCTACTTGCATTGAAGACATCCTGTCGAGATATCTTGCAAGCTGCGATGAAAGTCTGGCAAGAAATGCTGATGCAATGCATTGTCACTTTTTTTGTGTCTAATAAGAATAGCAGAGGAGCCATTCGAACAAATGGGTGGTTGTCATTCAATCCAAAATTCAGAACTTCTACTGGTGTTTTTATTTAGCACCACTTTAGTCTTAAAGTTTACCCAGCTGGCAATTCTGGAAGGTGACATGGTTTGGGGCATTTGGCGATGTTTTTGCCACAGATAATAACATTTAATGTAACAATTGCCTTGCTTCACAGCAATAGAAGGTACTCCTCATTTTATTTCTAAAGTATCCAGAATTTTAAAGGTGCAACAAGGAGATTTTTGAGGCACCATAATATTATCTTATAATAGTCATTCAAAAAGCCAAGAATTCAATAGATTCTTACCTTGTATTTGCCAGAAAAAATGCATTAAAAAGAGAAGAAAAAAAGGGATTCACGTATTTGCTTATAAGTGCAATATAAAAAGGCGAATTTCGTATTTGCTCTCATACGAATTGAATTTAACAATTTTTGTACCAAAGAAAAATTTCTAAGCTTAATCCTTTCAGGTGGGTTTATTTTTGATGGAAAAGCTTGACAGGGCAAAAATCAGTATTTCGATTTTTAGGGACACCTGATATGTGAATCTCTCGTTGCACCTTTATAGTAGCCATTTCTGAGTAAAAAAAATAAGCCATAAAAAAGCAATATCAAGCAAAAATCTCAAGCCCACTTCTTTTTCAGAATTGCAAGCTGGGTAAAAAATCAATGACTAATGATTGTAATCGGATAAAATTAAGACTATTAGAATCCCTGCAATTATGGGGCGGCATGAAAACAACTTAGAAAACAGCCATGTGGCCTCTTTTGCTGTAACTCATGAACAGTCAAACAACAACTGGAGACAACAATGCAGATTGGCCTAGCTGGTGACATCAAACCCATCGTATTTCTTGCGCTCTTGTCAGTCTGTGAGTCAGATTTTAATGAATGACCTTGACCTCTCTTGTCTAGTGAAGCACAGAGTTCGGCAACCTGTACAAAAGTAACAGGAAACAGTTACATTAGTTGAGGGAGGGGTATTAGTATTTAATGATACATCAACACCGTGCATTTTAGTCATCACAAGAACTTGTTAATTTATTTAATTCATTGATCGATATATACACAGTAGGGAAGAAAGCACAGTTAGAGCAGGAGGAAGACAGAGTACCTGGAGAAAACCTGCGAGACCGACTATGGATGAAACAAATGCACATGAAATCGCCAGGTGTGATTTCTTCAGAAATTCTGATTTTTTAATTTTCAAAATTTCTGCAACTTTATTTTCATCCAGGATTCTAAGCAATTTTAGATCAATTTACGTGTTGTCAGGATTTTTGCCAAAGTCAGGATTTTTCCAGCAAAACTCAATACACCCGAATCCACAGGGTTTGGTGGGTTTTGTTTACCCTGATACCAAACTAATTTCTGAACTTATTTTCTGAAGATTTCTGATCAAGTGGCTGAAAGGTCTAGGGATATGAAAGTAGAGTGGAGTTCGTTTTAAATTTTGTGCCGATTTCACGAACCAGCAGATGAGAACCAGAATGAGACGGTTGTTGGATTATTGTATTCATTTGCCACAAATTTATGGAACTGATGTAATCATTCGCCCGCTTTATATATTGAATTTAGGCTGATGCTATATTGCGGCGTGTCTTACCTCTGGCAGTGCTGTCATTACATTTACGCCCGCGTCAAGAAACGGCTTTTGTGCGCGCGCAAACAAATTGCTGTAATTAAAAATAAACAGGTGCATCCATGAAGATAGATTATTAAAGTATGACTTTCTACAGTCGATTCTTGTATTGGACTTTAGTATGAGGTTGCGGGGCCCAATTTGGAAAATTTTAAGAAGCGGTGACGTCACAGCATTGTTTGGCATATTATGTTTGGCCCCGGGGAAACCACTGAGATATATACGCGCTACGCATCCGCTTTAATAAACACATGGAAAAAGGATCGCATTTTCGCCATCGGACGTCGTTTTGGGAATAAGGGGTAAATTTTGCACTGTTTTGACATTAATGGTGTGTTTTTGGAACAACGCTCATTGCCATTTTGGCCTAGAGTAATGGTTATGGACCTTAATTTAACATTCCCGAATTTGTTATGTATTCGACCCCGAAGCGTTCTGGAATATCCGCCTCATAATTATTTTTATATCCTACACCACAACACCTTTTGATTTTGTATAATATCGGCGGCGGCGGATCGGCCCTTAACGGCGTTGACTTAAGATAAAACGCTCTTGTCGAGATTATTTGCAGTCTTCGATAGTGGCAGGGGGTAGGACATGCCAACCTAACAGCAACAGCAAATTCTAAAAATAATAAAAATAAATATGATAAATACAGATTATCGGTGTGAATATTATTCACCACTTCTCAAACTTTGCTGCAAAAATGATGCCTACCAAACCTAATACCCTTGAACATAGGCGCCATGGCTACAGAGCTACGCGCTCTGTAGCCAGGCGCACCTACACCCTCTAACCCCAAACCACCGCTACTCACCACACAGCCAAAAAATAACCGTTGCACATCTTGGTTATGGGTTTACACAAATAATGTGCATGTGGGAGTCATTAGTTACATGCACAGAGAAAAAAGTAAATGCATTTGTACACACACGAATCTTAATTGGACACCGTATTGGCACCGTTAGCAATAGAGCACTTTCCAGTTCTGCCCTTATTTTGGCCTTTGACATCACAACCATAGGTCCAACAAAAAGGGTCACTATTGATTCTCTCTTAAATCTGCCATGGAGGTTACATGCAGGGTGCAAAATAAGGATTCTGAAGGGCACACCACTTCAAGGCAGTTATTAAAGGGCACATCAATTTAGAAGGCAATTACATGTTTAAGTAAGCAAAACAATATGCTAACTTCTAGGACATCAAGGCAACTGGTAGGGGCATCACAACTTTGCTACTTTGGTCATTTGAGTTTGTTTTGAATTTGACCTGTTTGACCCTAACTGACCTCTACATGACCAGGGGTGGGGGGCTTCTCCCTTGTGGGGAATCTTGCTCCACCCCCACCCCCATGGAAGTAGTGATTTTACAGTAAAAACAACATAGGCCTATACTGTACTAACAAACTTTAATACAGGCTTTACCCCTGAAAATATTTCTCCCTCCCTTTTCTCCCTGAAAAAAAAGCTGGCTACCCCACTGTTCACTGTAAGTTCTCATATTTTACCTCTGCTGTTAGTTCATCTTTAACAGATGTTAGGTCTTCTACTTGCTTTAAAACATCAGCCTTGTCTTTCACTGAAACAAAAAAATAACAAAAGCAAATTCAGCATAATATACCGCAATCACTATTTAGCTACCGTTTACACTTTGTCTTTTTGTAATTTGTGTGTTCATTTGTGAGTTATAATTGGTTCTCTTTGTTATAATGTTCAACAATTTATTTTCATAGTTACATTGCCATGCATGAAATAGAGTACTGCTTTTCTGGGCTTTTCTGCATTCATACATGTTTTCTAATCTGAAGTTGGGACACAGAATAGGGGTCTCATTTTCGGTTAATTTGGCTCCCAGGTACCCAATTTTTGTTTTCCAGCTGGTACCCAAATCTTAAAAAATAGGGACAGCAGTCCCAAATGGGTTGTCCGATTATGTGGTCAAAGAATATGCGAGCACTATAATCACCCTTAGTGACCCCTGAATGACCTTTGTCCTTCCCATTTGTTACCCCACATAGGACCACTTGTCTCAATGTATAAGCATTCCAAGTACGAACTTGATCCATAACTGCACTAAAAAGCTAGTGAGTTGAAAAAGTGCAAACCAAAAGTGCATACTAGAGCAATATAATGAGTCGAAGTGACCCCTGAATAACCTTTGACCTCCGCAATTGTTACCCCACACCGCCTTATCCCACACAAAGAACTCCTTGTCTCAATTATAAGCATACCAAGTATTAACTTGATCCATCACTGCACTAAAAAGCCTATAGTTGAAAAAGTGCCAACCAAAAGTGCATCCTAAGCAATGAGTCTAATGACCCCTGAATGACCTTGACCCCACCCAATTGCTACCCCCACCTAAGACTCCTTGTCTCAATGTAAGCATACACAATATAACTATCATCACTGCACTAAAAAGCTATTTAATTGAAAAAGTGCCAACCAAAAGTGCATACTGGCAATAGGAGTCTAAATGACCCCTGAATGACCTTTGACCTCCCTCAATTTTTACCCTCCACCCCCACAGCAACCCCATTGCTCTCAATGTATAAAGGCATACCAAGTAGAACTTGATCCATCACTGCTAACAAATACCGAAAGGTGAAAAAGTGTCAACCAAAACGTGTATACTAGAGTACTATAATGACCCTAAGTGACCCCTGAATGACCTTTGACCTCCTTATCTGTTACCCCACATAAGACCCCTTGTCTCAATTTATAAGCATACCAAGTATTAACTTGATCCATCACTGCACTAAAAAGTTAGTCAAGTTGAAAAAGTGTCAACCAAAAAGTGTATACTAAATGTTTGACACACACACACACACAGACTGACAAACAAATACACAAATCATGCCGACATATTCGGATTGCATCAGACGACCTAATAAAAATGAAAAATTTATTGAAGTATTTAACATGAATTTACGTTTTATTTAAGCTAAGTTCCATGAGTTCCCAAAGTCAATGCCAAATTCACTTGTAATTACACTCAACACATCATGCATAACTATTAAACATGTGCTTTTCCTATAAAACATTACTTTTTAAGCATAAAGAAAGTGAAAACTTTTTCTAGTCACGGTCATTTATGTCCGTAGCAGGCTGTTCGGCAAAGCAAGGGGGCGGTGGGGAAAGGGGGAGGTAGGGTCAACCCATGAGAATTTCAAAATTAAGAAAACAAACAGGGGGTTTAAAGCAATAAATTGTGTAAAAATTAGGGGGTTTTTACCCTATATGAGATTAAATTCGTGTAATGTTTCGCCCCTCCTATGATTTTACCCCTCCTATGAATTTACACTGGTGCTGCCCGGTCTTAGTTCTCAACACCAATACAGTAGTACTCCAGTCAGAAACAACAATTCAACCCTGAACCCATACCAACGTCTATATGATAAACATGGGTGGGTAACCAATCAAATTAAATGTGTGGATTCCCATGGCTGTTTTAGAAGTTTCTAGTGCATGTGAAAGGAATGGGAAAGCTCCTGCAATGACAACATCCATAAAGAATTCTTGAAGAATATGGCACCCGAAGCTGTGCGATGGCTCCAACTCTCCTTTCTACTTGCATGGGAAACGTCAATATTTCCCTCAGATGGAAAGACATCAAAGGTCATTGCAATCCTGAAGCCCAAGAAACCAGCAGATGGACCCAAGAGGACAGACCAATCTCGTATATCTCCACATCTATAAGTGCTTGAGCGACTGATACCCGGCAGGATCCAATGATACGGTCGAGGCAAATTTACCCGCACCCAAGCTGGATTTGAAAGGTAATCAACAAATGATCAGATAGCAAGACTTAATGACATCGAGACAGCTTTCCAGAAGAAGCAAAAGTTTGGAGCAGTCTTCTAACTAAATGCTGCTTACGATACAGTCTGGCACCGAGGGTCTCTACCTCAAGCTATTCAAAATCGCCCTGAGTCAAGTTGTCAAGTTCATTATGATCTATCCAAGACAGATTCTTTCGTCTGGAGACATCAAATGGGCACGCAGTAGAGTAGAAAGCGCAAACTTCGGTATGGTGTCCCACAAGGTTCGTCCTGGCACACAGTCTTTCAAACATCTACGTATCAGATATGCCAAAGGGGATCGTTCACAGTACTCCTACGAAGACGACACGGCACTTGGATTAGCTGCTGATTGCTTTGAGTCCTTAGAAACAGTGTTGCAGAAAGACCTAATCACTGTAAGCAATTCTTCCACCGATGGCACTTGAAATCAGCAAACCCCAGACCGTCAGTGTTTTCCACCTTGCAATCGATGCGCAAAAAGAAGAACCTAAAACAGCACTCTAGATGGAGAAAAACTGGCAAATGACCAAACACGAAGACCCTGGCGTCACATTGGACGGCAGCCTTACTTTCAATCAACACACCAAGGCCGTGACTGCCAAGAAGCAGTCTCGTGTCAACCTCCTCAGAGGGCTCGCAGGACCTGGATGGGGTGCATCCTTTGAAACATACATACATCAACTGTGATTGGCATACTTCCACCGTGAATAGCGCTGCACCATACGCTTCACACAAGATTGATGTCGGTCTGAATGTGCAATGAACTTGTTAGTGGTTGCCTTTGGCGACGCATGTAGGAATACATTCCAATTCTTGTCTGGCATAGCTCCTGCAAACACTGAGGAGGAACCTTCAGACGATTCAACGCTCAGAAGAAATGTGATTGAAAACCCGGTGCCTAATTCCCACCAACAAACACCCTTTGGGCATCAGAGATTCCACGGAATCACTTTGCTACCCAAATCCTGACAATGACCAGTCACAGTATCCCGCTCGATCATCCTTGATCAATGACAGATGGTCGAAGCAATGGTCATCCTCTAATTTGAACCTAAAGCGTTTGTGGACAGACCATCTAGCAAGCCCAAAAGCTGTGACCTTGATAGAAGAAGCATGGGTCAACTCAACAGACTCAGAAATGGCGTGGTGTACAAAGACTCCTTCACAGATCGGAATAGAAACTTCACCAAAACTTGCGATTTGTGGGAGCCACAAACCATTAGCCACATAATTGATGCCTGTGAGGTCTACAAGTCCCCAAGAGGAATTCCAAGTCGGATCAACCTAGAGGATGAAACTATCAGCTGGTTAAAGACGGATTCTTCCATAGATGGGAGTTTGGACTGGAACGAACAAAAGAGTGGGCAAGTGGTGAGGTCCACAATCTTTTATGCAACCCTTTCTCTTCCCTTCAAACCACAAAAAAAAAATCCCTTAACAAATTCTGAATTCCTGACCAAAACAATTCCCCAACTTTTACCCTGACCTGTGGCAACCCTGAAGAAATCATGCTGAAATAACAGAATTTTACTTACTTTCGCCTTGTGTAGAATGAAGCATAGTGTTTATTTCTTTCTTCACTTTTTAGCCTCCGTATATGCAGAGAAAAAAAATGAATAACCGGACAAAGTTCAACAGATACAGATTAAACTAAATCTAAAAACCACCACTAAAGTTCTGATGACATTCAAGAATCAGTTAAAATGTCCATCTTCTGCCAGTACAAATGCACTCTTTGATGTACTTCATGGATCACAACCAGAATAAGCCTTACGGAAGTACAGACATAAAAGTCAGGGAGGTCAAAGGTCAGTGAGAATGGTTTACTTTCGGTTCAGGATGAGTATCGTAAAGTGCACTGAGCCAGGTCAGAACAGTGGAACCGTGCAGCAACGACTTGATTTAGAGCTAAAGTAAGATCCGTTCATACTTCACTGCATTGCAGTGCAGTGCTCCAATGCAGCCTACAAATTGTTACACTGCATTACTTGCAGTATGCACCGCAAGGCAGTCCAATCAAAAGTTTAAAATTATTTTAAACTGGCGATGCAGCAAGATGCAGTGGGGTGCAGTCAGTGGTGCAGTAGGCAGTTTTCCTGCAATCCTTCGCAAGTGTACTGCAAGTTTACTGCAAACCTGTGACTTCAGTGACCTGGGCTTGACCTGCAGTAAGTTGATTAGGAGTGCAGCGAAGTGACGGAACATTGCAGTAAAATTTACGGTAACAGCAATGGTGCAGTGGAAGTATGAACGGACCTAAGAGCATGAGAGCAACGTAAACCAGCACTTTATTGCAAGGTGTTTACCATTACAGTGAGAACAGATCTGCGTTTTGCAGACAATCACCTACCCAGCCAGTACTGGACGTAGGTTTATTCACCAGCTACAAAGTCGGACATACGCAGTTGGAATTCTGAAAGAGCTTAATTAAAGACTTGAGGCTAAGACAAAACATGGTCTCCTGGCTATTGGCATGTTGACACCAACCCACCTAATGGATGCAATTCCAATCAATTCACCTGAATTTGCATGTACTTTAATGCTGCTTTATCACTAGCAGGGGAGCATTGCTGCATCCATTAGGGATTTCCTGGTTCAAGGGTTTATGAGATATACAACCTCTTCTTCCTTACCATTTTCCTGAAATTTAGTTTTTTAGTTAAACCAAAGTTTTAAATCCGGTTTTGTCCCTGCTAACGGGGGTGGCCGGATACACCTCACACTCAGCAATACTGCTGTGTGAGGATTTTTTGGAGCAAAAGATAATTGACCGGATGCCCTTCCTGACGTCAATCCACAGTTTTCATCGGTGGGCCTAGCCCTTGGGCAACCATGCCCACCATGCAAGGCAGCATGTGCTGGATGGCTGCCATTAGCTCTCCAGAGCTGATGCTCTTGTAGGTAGATCTTTTTCATTCTACCACGGTAACCAGCTACACTCCTCATCAGATTTCCTTAGAAAACCCAGTGGGGGTGCCGGTTTAGCCGCCGACAACTCGGCCCTGGGACAGGTAGTACTGGTAATCAGGAAACCAGTAGCAGACCCTCACAGGAAACCTGGCCTGGC
Source organism: Ophioderma brevispina (assembly GCA_023653785.1). Taxonomy (NCBI): domain Eukaryota; kingdom Metazoa; phylum Echinodermata; class Ophiuroidea; order Amphilepidida; family Ophiodermatidae; genus Ophioderma; species Ophioderma brevispina. The sequence goes on from JAMKCH010006244.1 coordinate 44,434, forward strand.
ATGTTGACACCAACCCACCTAATGGGTGCAATTCCAATCAATTCACCTGACTTTGCATATACCTTAATACTGCTGTCTATCACTCACAGATTTCCATTAAATGGGGAGAATTACTGCATCCATTATGGATTTCCTGGTTCAAGGGTTTATAAGATATACATTTTTCCTCTTCCTTACCGGTTTCATGACAACTATGGCAATTTTTTTGTAGTTCTTAAAGTAGTTCAAATAAAACTCTTTAGAATGTTCATGTTAGAACCATTGGACTCGTTGGTATAAAACACTATGCATAAGATACCCATTTTTAAAACATTCCTAAAAAAAAATCATTATAAGATAAAAATAGGCATTTTTTTTTAAAAGTTAAATTTTTGGCACACTAGTTCTATTTGGTTCATGTTAAAATATAATCGGTCACTCTTCACAGCCATTACCTAAGTTTTTCTTACTTATCTTTGAGCCAGATACACTTGTTCTTCTGCCGCCAGCTCGGTCCTGTATTGCACCCGTTATGGCGTTCTCCGCGACTAATTTTCGTTTTGCTTGCGTGCCGTCTTCATTGGTCTTTGTTCACGATTTAGCTACATCTTGTCACGTTCTCAAAGGAAGTGTTTGTCCTCCTCTGAGATACTGGGAGATTCTAGATTTGGTTGAAAATGTATAAATACTTTCGTATGAACCTTTACATATATTCAGGGCCAGTAGTTGAGATGGGATGTGGAGTGTGTATTGTGAAGCAAACCACCCTTCAAAAAATGCTTGAGGACACTTTTTTGGACATAAAAATTGTAACAAAAACTCACTATGACATAACCAGAGCATCAATGAGGCAGTGGCTATTAATAGCTTTATTGTTAAAGCTTAATTTCGCTCATAAAAATAGCTTTAAACTGATATAAAATTTTGATCACATTTGGTTTAAAACTTTGGGTTCCTGGGGATGAGGCTATCAGGGCTCAGGGTATGACCTACGGAATCCAGGTCTAAAGTTACTCTTTTTTTAGAATACTAGGCAAATATCTTTATCTCTAAAAAATTCATTTTCCAAGCTTGAAGATTTAATATGGTTTAATTCAATTGGTTATGTTTTTGGATTGTATCACAATAATTTTGAAGACTAATCATTATTAATATAATGAGCCCTAAAATCATTACATTTTGTTGGAGTATTGCAAAGCTATGACAAGAAAATGGAAATGAAACCATAATATGTGCAAAATACACCATTTTGGGTGCCAACTTAAAAACATTGTGGTTGTTGGGACCGCTAGTGTTCATCTGCATTGTGGTTTGGAATGGGGCCAAAAGGTTGACATGAGGTCATGGAGGTGAATATAGGGTCCCACCGAGATGAAATGGGTTCACCAAGGTGACATGGGGCACTGAGGTCACACGGGGTCACCAAGGTCACATGGGGTTACCAAGGTCAATGGGGTCACAAAGTCACATGCGGTCACCAAAGTCACATAGGTCCAACCCCACCCATCCCCATACCTGATGCACCCTCCGCTCTGCCTATGCACCCGACCCCGCTCCAATGAATGGCACCAAAGGTGAAATGAGGTCACAGGTCCACATGAAGTCACAAAGATCACCTCACCCCTTCCCAAGCATCCTTACCCTGCCCCTCCCCGGATGAACCCACCTAGACCCTCCCGACGCACCCCGCCCCCACCAATACACCCAACCCCTCCCGACGCACTCCACCACCTCACAACACCCTAACCTTCCCCAAAACCCACCCTGTTCCCTCCTAAACACCCCACCCTTCACTCCCCGTCACCACCCTTCACTTCCCCGTCCCCACCGTTTCCCACAACACCCCACCCTGTCCTCCCTAACACCCCGCCTTCATCTGACATGGGGTCACTGAGGTCACATAGGTCACATAGGGTCACCAAGGTTCACATGGGTAACCAAGGTCACATGGGGTCCACCAAGGTCCACATGGGTCACCAAGGTCAAATGGTTCACCAAGGGTTCAATGTGGTCCACCAAGGTCACATGGGGCACCAAGTTACATGGGGTCACCAGTCCTTGAGGTCAACAAGGTCACATGAGGTCAATCCACCCATCCCCATACCTGATGCAGCCTCCCCGCTCATGCTCGATGCACCCGACCATTCCCCAAGAATGGCACAACAGGTTGAATGAGGTCCAAATATCACCTCACCCCTCCGATGCACCATCCCCCAACTATTCTACCCACGCACCTCCCAACGGCACTTACCCTTCCCCCTCCCCGATGCACCCCACCCTGATCCCTCCCCTACCAATACCAGACGCACTCCACCTCTCAAAAACCCAACCTTCCCCAACACCCCAACCTGTTCCCTCCTAAACACCCCAACACCCTCACTTCCCCCTCCCCAACACCCACCTTTTCTCCCCCCCAACACACAGTCTAGTTCCCTCTCCCTAACACCCCATCTTCCCCCTCCACAGCATTATGCATATTTAATTAGCTCTTTGCATACCTAGGCGATGAATCACAATTTTGAAATGGCAAAGAAGGCGCAACCATAATGGGGTTTGCATGCAGTGAAAAATTTGCACATTGAATGAACCGTTTTCAAAAATATATAGTGATTACCAGATTTTGCATATTATTAGCTCATTAGCATATTATTCGCCCGAAAAATACGCCCAACGTCTACTCAGGTGGAAACTCTTTATACTCATCCGCTTTTAATCCCTCCTTCCAACAAGTTTACCTCATTATACGCCTTAATGAACTCCAGATAACTTGTACACAAGCTTGCGGGAAAGGGGTAACATTTTGATGACATAAGGTCAAAGGGGTCACTGAGGTCAAAGGTCACATATGGTCCCAAGGTCACATGAGGTCACCAACAGGTCATCCCCCGGCCCCCTCCCCTCTGTACCAAGTTACATCATCGTAGCCCTTACGGAACTCTTCATGCAAATACTATAGTCTGATTTTTTTCCTGTCAAACGCATCTGTCGATGTAAGAATGCATTTGGAGGGTTATTTGTTTTGAGATATAACTAAAAAGCCGTATCTCCACTTTGTTCACTGATTGATGCTGTAACCCATTTTCTACTGAACCTGTTTGTAACAAATATGTAAAGGCTTCATACCAGAATCATTGAATAGATTGTCTTACAGTCTGAGACACTCTATCGATTCCTTTGTTTTGAGCAATCAAAGAACGGATAAATCAAGGGTTTAAACCATTCAAAACCAGTCGTTCCGTGCTGGTCGCTGACATTTTTGAATATTGGCATAACGGAATAATTATTAGTTGGGTTGCTTGTATACCACACATAATGTCATTCGATACAAAAACAATCCACCAAAATATCATTCTTTGGATGTTGGTGCTATTGGGTGTTTAAATTTTGTCCTACCCCATGCCACACACGAATGAAATGACACATCAGTCGCTTGATTTAAATAAACCGCCTCAATACATCTTTTCACCCTAAAGCGGGCGCACGGCTTTGAGAAAAAGAGTATCATCGAAGCACAATGATCCAGGTACACTATATTACACCTGGCCACCTCTAACACAGACATCAATTTGTTATCACTACCCCGATTAAGTGTAGATGCAAAGCGGCACCCACAGTATGTGGAATCAGCGGATGCATCCAGTGCTTTCTATTGTTGGTACTCTATGTTGTCTTTGTGGTCGGCAAAACATGCGAGACGGTGTAGTTCTAAAGATTACGTTAACGTTTTGCCTCTCTAGTCTATAGAACCTCTTTGGGATAAGTGGGTCATGAATATTCTAGGGCGGGTGCACCTCTTAACGTTGAGGATGATTAGGCCACGAAATATTGTAGTTCGTTGGGTGGCTAAACGGTGCCCCCTTAGACATTATTTGACTATATGTCATGCATTATATCTTGAACAAGGCCCGAATAAATTCAGATTTTATAAATTTTCCTTAGTGACGTAAAAGAAACTTTTGCGGGTAATAATTTCTTCCTGCATTCTATGTTGAAGGCTTCAGAGTTTTGTTCAGTTTGGTGTTTGGAATTTATTGAATGATTTTCTTACGAGGCAGTAGCTCGTGAAGAAATGTGTGTACGGCGATTTGTATTAACAATGCGCACTGAATATTAAAATTTCCTGGAAGGTGTATCATCGGGATACAGTGTATTCACTTCACGCTTTTTCGCCGTTCAGGCCTGCACTGTGTAAATGTTTCTCTCTTTCGTATTTTTCAAACATTGTTTCATCGACTTTTACTATGTCGCGGAATCTGAGCATATCTCTCCTCGCAGCGAAACCTCCGCGCATCTCTGAAGGTTCTACTTCTGCTTGGAGTTTCCGGATCTTGTTTGGACATTTCAAGTCTTTCTTTGGATCCGACATTGGATTCTTTTCGGAGAGAGTTAATTTTTTCTGCATGTTTGTACTCTCAAGTGAGGTACTTAAATTGAATTTATGTTATATGGCTTATCAAGGAAGGTGAGACCTTCTCTTGATTATGTGTTCGTTTTCTCCTGTGTCCCTTTTTCTAGTAGTTTTTTCACTTTTGTGAGGCTGAGTAATTCCTCTTTTGTTTTTCTATTTTAGCATCCTTTCTTTTGACATCGGATTTCATCGGTGAGTGCTCTGTTTTTTCTGAACATTTGGAGCTTGTTGGATTCGAAGATATGAAGAACTCTTTTGACTATGAGCAAGGCCTTTCTGTTCCTATTATTAAAGGTCGCTTAAAGAGTTCCATCGATTTTTGGCGTGACATTGGTGCAAATGATTTTGTTTTAAGCATTATTGAACATGGATATAAACGTCCATTTATATCTACGCCAACTTCTACTGTGTTAAAGAACAATCTTTCTGCTCTTAATCACTCCGATTTTGTTTATGATGCGATCAATGAATTAGTTAAGAACGGATTAGCTAGGCAAGTTTCCGTTAAACCAACAGTTGTTAATCCTCTTTCAGTATCCGTGCAAAAGTCGGGCAAACGTAGGCTTATTCTCGATCTTAGGCACGTTAATGTACATATTTGGAAACAGAAAGTTCATTTTGATGATTATCGTAACGCTCTTGAATTTTTCGCCAAAGGTGATTTTTTATTTTCTTTTGATTTGAAATCCGGCTACCATCACATTGATATATTTTCTCCACATCAGCAGTTTCTTGGCTTTTCTTGGCCGTTTAATGGAGTCACTTGTTTTTTTGTATTTACTGTTCTTCCTTTTGGTTTATCGTCGGCACCATATGTCTTCACGAAAGTTCTTCGTCCTTTAGTTAAGCATTGGAGAGCTTTGGGATTTTTTCTCGTTCTGTATCTTGATGATGGTTGGTGTAGGTCTCCAGATAAAGCTTCTTGTTCTTCCATTGCAAGCAGAGTTAAAGCCGCACTGCGCTGGCTTGGTACCCAACTGTGACAAGTCTATTTGGACTCCTACTCAGTCTTTAGAATGGCTTGGTTTGGTTTGGAACGCCAAAGACGGTACACTTGGTATTTCCGATAGACGTGTTGCTGATACCCTGGACTCAATTGTTTCTCTTATAGAGTCTTTTCCTAGTACTACTGCTAGACGTCTAGCTTCTGTCGCCAGTAAGATAGTTTCCGCCATGGTTGTTGTAGGACCTACTGCAAAATTGATGACGCGGTTTCTTCATCATGAAATAATTGGGAGATCCAGTTGGGATAGTATTTTTAAGATATATTAACGAGCTCTTCTTTTGGAAGTCAAGGTTTTCTTCTCCAGTGAAACGGCAGCTTTTCATTCATTCTCTTCCCCGAGTTATCGTTTTTAGCGACGCCAGTAGCACAGGGTGTGGTGCTTTTGTTTTAGGCTCCGATATGGTGAGTCATAGAGCTCGGAGAGAATTGCACGCTATTTTGTCTGCTTTGCTATCGTTCGCACCCAATATTCACAGGCGGTAAAGGTCTTCACTGACAATCAAAGTGTCGTGTCAATTTTGCGTGCAGGTTCTATGAAGCTCAACCTTCATGTTATAAGTCTAGCGATCTTTAATTTTTGCCATGAGCATTCTATTGCTATTGATGTTCAATGGATTCCGAGGGAAGAAAATGAGATAGCAGACTGTATCAGTAGAATCGTGGATTATGACGATTGGGGTGTTTCCCACCAGTTCTTCTCATTTGTTGATTCCATCTTTGGTCGTCATACCACTGATAGGTTTGCAGACAATTTCAATACAAAACTGCCTATTTTTAATTCCCGATTTTGGTGTCCTGGCACCGCCAGAGTTGACGCCTTTTCTTGTTCTTGGAAAGGGCACAACAATTGGTTGGTTCCCCCCCCCCCTTTCGCTAGTCTGTCAGACTATTTCCCATCTCAGAGTGTCTGAAGCTGTAGGGACTTTGATAATCCCTGCTTGGAAGTCGGCTGCTTTTTGGCCATTTCTCTTTTCAGAATATAGTCCGGTGAAGCACCTAATTAAGAAAGTGATTACAATCAACTCAGTTCAGGGAGTTTTCGTGTGTGGACGCAATTCTAAATCACTATTTGGTTCTCAATTACTCAGCGGCTCCGTTTTGATTGTGAGACTCGATGCTCGTTTTTCATAATATATAGAATACACAAGAGTTGTGTTTTGGGGTTATAGTCTAATTTTATTCGTATTTGTATGCGCGAGCAATTTTTGTGCGTTCAATATGCAAAGTAAATAGTCCTATGTACGTACTAGATTTATGCTTTATATAAGCATAGGCAGAGGCCTTCCCATTTGTATAAGATGTTTTATGTTTTCCCTCAGAAAGTAAATTTGTTCCTGAGAGGAACTTGAACTCGTCACTGGACGATGTCCTCGCATTGATTTTATATCAATGTCGATTTCTGAGAGAAATCGTGACTGACTTATATAATAGTCTTATATAGAGATTTTGGGTATTAAAATTTTTGAAGTTCATCCCAAATTTTGGGCGGTCCAATCTTTGTTTTTTATGCATTTTAAGATTATGCATTTCACGATTGTTCATTTCGTTCAGGTATTCTTGTTTCGGGTCAAAACAATTGTCTATTTCAATTTTCCTTGCTATTCACAGTTAATCCGTCTTCGTCGCGCTCCTCCGAAGATCTTCTCCGTAATGTTTTGTTAGCCTCAAGAGCGGATTCTACTGTTTCTAAGTATAAACATGCTATTGACTTATGGACTTCGTGGGCTCTCAAGAGGAATGTCAATCCCCTTCTAGCATCTTCTCGGCAGCTCGCAGATTATTTGTTGTCATTATTCCAGGTCAGTGCTCCGTTTTCTACAATTGAATCCGCTTTTTACGCTATTAAGTGGTTTTACGATATTGAAAATGTTCCCAATCCCTGCGATTCTAAGTTTTCGCATTTAGTGTTGGAAGGTTTAAAACGTCTGTTAGCTAAACCAATCCAAAAGAAATGCCCTGTCACCATCTGTATGCTTCAGAAGATTTGCATGAAATATGGCCATGCTACCGCTTCGTTGACTGACTTAAGACTATGTACTATGTTTCTCATAGGTTTTACAGGTTTCTTCAGATATAGCGAACTTTCGTCTATTAGGAGATGCGACATTGACATCCACGAGGATTTTGTGCATGTATTTATCGAGAGTAGCAAGACGGACATATATATAGACAAGGCGCTTGGGTTATTATCGCGGCCACTGGAAGCAATACATGTCCGGTGTCTATGTTAAAGAGATATTTACATAAGGCTAACATTTTGGATCATGAATCTTCTGATCAGTTTATTTTTTGTGGCTTGTCCTATTGCAAGTCTCTCTCTGGGTTCAAAATGAGATCAACAAAATTGTCCTATACCAGGGCCCGTGAGTTATTTAATGATGCTATTTTGGCCATCGGTGAGAATCCCAAAACATTTTCCTTGCATAGTCTGCGTTCGGGGGGAGCGTCTGCCGCCGCTAATAGAGGCGTGCCCGACAGGCTTTTTAAAAAGCACGGCCGGTGGAGGTCTGAAAATGCAAAAGACGGTTACGTTGAAGATTCGCTGAGTGCGAGAAAGTCAGTGTCACTAAATTTAGGTATTTAGTCGCCACTTTCGATATTATGACATTTTTTGTATTCCATTGTTCCAAACTTCGCTCCTCGCAGTATCATTTATGGGTTGCTTAAAGATGTTTAGTCAGAATTAGGTATCTGGCTTTATTTACATAATATATATATATTTATTTACTTTCATGATTACGTTAAGTATTTTTGACATGCATAGGAAACTTTCTTGTTTCCGTTCCAGTTTGGTCATTTCCAGTTCTGCTCGCACCTCTCCGTCCCATGTTTTTGGTACCTATAGTGAGCTCGTGCTTCTCATGCATATTGATTTGGCCAAATTCCTTCCCACTCATTGGTTCAAGCACATAATGTGATGTGTTGCAGTTTGAGATACTCTTACAAATAGACTTACATATCACTTTAGGTGATACTATAAACACTTTTATAGTTACGCCGTAAAAGTTAAAGGTCCATGGCCCGATCGCTAATAGCCTCGTCCCCAGAAGCCCAGATTTTACCGGAAGTGGTCGAAATTTTGGTAGAAGAACGCTGCTATTTCTCTCATTTACCCTGTGAAATCTTAGGGCTAAATGATGTTTGGTTCGGGAGTTATGAGCGAAAGTGTACTCCATTTTGGTCGACCAATATTAGTTTTACACAGTACTCTATGGGGCTCACAAAATCACGTTTCTAGCTGTCACATCAAAACGGATTGAAATATCGGCGCGAAACTTTACAGATGGGATTTTTTGGGTGAAGGCCATTTTATCAAGATGAAAACTTTATATACTTAAATTGGACCATCCCCCTTTAAGGGTGTTTATATTTACAATCTCCATTTTGTCACTTATTAAAGGTTTCCTAAAGTCCCATTAATCTTTTTGCGTGTTTATTTTCTCCTGTGCCCGTTCTTTAATCTTCACAGGGATCACGAGAGGAGTTAGTGCGAGGCCCTGAGCTGTTGCGGTAAGGCGGATCCCCGGTTATCAGTTGTATTGTGTGTTTTAATGTTTTCTGTACAGTGTAGGCGCATATGAAAATATTTTATTCGCGTTTAAGCGCAGCGTATTAGAGAATAAGTTCATTTGCCTTGCATTTTCGTTCGTGAGAAAAGGGGCATTTTTTAATTATGGCCTTAAGCTGATCCGGTATCGTCACATCGAATTTCTATTGTATTGATTGGTGAAGTATACAACCTCTCAGATTGAATGGAATCGTCGACACGCCCCAAAAACTTTTAATGAACTGACAGGAATAAAAAATCCCACTATAGTACTAAAGGCTGAATCAGATATTTCCCGATGAGGGTGTACTAAATTTTCAAACAAATCGTGTTTTGCATATTCATAATGCTTGTCCATCTACTAATCACTTTCTGATTGTACATACAAAATCATTAATTGCATGTATAGTAAGAAGAAAATCTTCAGTAGCAATGTTTCGTTGTTTATTATTTATTAAAATCCCAAGATTAAAGAAGTAGCTTGTTCATTTTACGCCTATAAATTATAATCGGGCGTACCCGATGCCACAAAAAGCAAAAATGACTACGGAACATGGAGAGTTTGAACGGCAAATTGAACGTATAATTTGGTAAAATGGGCCGTAGAAGTGCTGACATGACTGATAACATGACCCACACGGTGTGGCTGCAACTGACTTGCGGCTTTATGGACCCAGGGTTGGGATTTACCCTAATATAAAAGGTCAGTGTTTGTGCTATTACTTTCATTTCAAGATTATTTCTGCACATCATTTCATGGCCAAGATTCTTGTTAATAAATGATTTGGTCTGAAAAGCTTGGAATCGTAATATAGCAACCCCTTCGGACTGAGAAAAAACACGAGTTATGCACGGTAAGACCGGGGTGAGACCAAGATGCAAGATTACGTGGCAACCCACGGTGTATATCTGTTGTGCAGAGCAAACAGGCATAGATCATGCTGGGCAGAGGTTACACGCGTAAGCTGCTGAGAGCACAATGTGTCGTGTTTTTGAGGGGGGTGAGGATAGAAAAATCTATTTCGCTTTATTAATAAAGCTCTAAATGTAAGAAATACCTTGCGGATGTATGTACAACAATATCCTGTAAGTGCAAAAAAAGTCCGAAAGAAAATGAAGCACAAAGGCTTCAAACTTACGTAAACCTGCTTATATTTGTTCAAATTGATCCCGGAAAAATTCACAGTGTGGTGTAAAATGTCAGCTTTTTGATAGGTAGGCTAATCGCACTCGCTGAGATTAATTCACGATTGCTCGCTTAACACAAGTCATATAAAGATTTAATCTCGCACAAATAACAATGAATATGTACTTAATGAGATTAAATACCGATGGAATTAATTTGTCTCTCAATAAAAATTATGTTGGGATTTCTTTTTCAACAACTGTTCAAAATGCTTGGCACTTACGCTGTGTGTGTATCATAGCCAACACGGGACATGAGGCTGCGTGTCAACGGTCATGTGATCCCCAAGGGAAATCCTGGGGAATCCCAATGAGTGTAGGTGTAAACAGCGATGAGCTCATGAATATTTAATTAGCACTATCTCTATGCCTAACGTTATATCGTGGGAATCTTTACATGGATCAAAACTTTGGATATTTTGAGGGCTTCTAATCATGAAATTGTGTCATAAAAGTGACTATATATACTGATATAAATAATATACACAACACAAGCATTTTTGGCTCGACAGAGGCAGACTTTTATTAGGAACACAGTGAGTAAGTTGCATGGTGCAGGCAGAGAAGAGCCAAGGCCAGGGTTGTAGGTAGATCTTTACAGACGCATCATACAGGCACATTCATAACACAACAACATCACTCGGGCGCAAGGACACAATAGCCTGCAAATCCAACCACGCTCCCACGCAACTCAGGTACAATATCGATAACAAACATCGCCCTCGCAAATCTTCATAATGACGAAGTACCGGGCACACATGTGAATTTTATACACTGAAAATCAGATTCCCGCAACAAAACACCTTCCAAATGACATTTACACACCACCATTTCAAAATCCATTTCCATGAATTTCTTCCATAAGATCACAGCTTGCACAACTGCAATTTTCAGAGCAATCAAGCAAGCCATAAAAAACTAGTAGGGCGTTAAACAGCGGCAAAAGCGGCAAATTCTTCCACATGATGGCAAAGGCTCTATTAATTACATTAATAGGCCAAAAAACTAGGCAAGTTTTCCTTCAAAGTATTATATGTCACAGTGAGAGACCTAAAGAGGTTCAACTGTTAGCCTGGCATTATAAGGCTCTTTTCAATTAAAGGGCCGTGGTCCGATTGCTAATAGTCTTGTCCCCAGAACCCCACATTTTACCGGAAGTGGTCAAATTTTTTTTTCACCAGAAGCAAGCTGCTATTTTTGCTCATTTACCCTGTGAAATCTTAGGGCATAAGGATGTTTGGTTTGTAAGTTATCAGCAAAAATGGGTCCCATTTTGGTGGACCAATATTAATTTTACACAGTACTCAATTGGATTACAAATTCGCATTTTAGCTCTCGCATCAAAAACAGATTGAAAAACTTTACAGATGGAAGTTTTGGGGTGAAAGCCAAATCAAGATGAAAACTTCATATTCTTAAATCGGGCTATCCCCTTTTAATAACTGACGGTCCGCTACTGTAGGCATCACTGCACCAACGCGCACAATAACATTGAGGTGGAGGATTCAGTAAACAATTATCAAGTATTTGTTAACCCTCCGGCGCGGATCCAGGGAGGGGGTCGCAAGGGCGCGTGTCCTCCCTGTAAATCTGCACAACTTTGGACAAGTTTAGCCTTTCAGCCCCCCGTTTAATTTTGACGTTTATTAAATCCTGGATCCCGCCCCTGATCTCCCCCAGCAAAACACATTTGGTCCATTCCATTCAAAACTGTCATCAGATCATAAAACCAAAAATGAAATGTCCGTATCACACACACTCACCTTAAGGTAATTGACAGGGTCCACACCAGGAGGGGCCATTCTCCTCCCCGCTGCCACCCGTTTGGAATTCTTGTAGTGACATTGCATGGGGTTTAAGCTTTCCCGCGAGTGTTTCTTTTGTCTCTTTCTTGCTGCTAGCACTAGGTAGATTTTGGTGACGATGGCGGCGGCGGAGAAGTAGGCGGTTCTGGTTCTTCAGGCATACTATCAAACTCTTCTAGCTGGTCCATTCGTTGATATAATGACAACTGTTTTGTACACAATGTTGTAGGTTGAATGCTGCGGTTGCTGCTAGCTTGCTGCGCTGTTTTTTGTTTGTAGCTGGTAGAAAATGCTTGTTTTTGGTGTGGACTTGACGGTGTGTGTACAGGGGGATATCTTGCCTATTACTACTGTTTCCTTCCTCCTGATTTCATCATAAAACTGAAACAAATGAACCATTAAAGCACCTTGAGTCATGTCCATTGTGAAAGTACCAAACGACATGTCACAAACCAAATAGGGTATATGGGGGAAAAAAAAAAAAACCCCATTTAATCATTGTCTGAAAGGATGACAAAAACTGTTACAATGATTACCTTAACTTTTAACATTAGTAGTAGGAGTAAAACTTTATTTATTCAGGGTAAAACTCAAATCTGTTATACAAACTGGTCTCCCATTAGACCCTGATATAATTCAAGTGAAAAATAATAAACATTATACATGTATGAAAACAATGAATTTATGTGATAATGTTGGCAACAGATTAATTAGAGCAGGCCTCAAATAAGATTTCCTTAAAGGTCCATGGAACATGGCTTGACTGAGTACTGCTGAGTTAGACATTTCTTACATTTTATACCTCAACAGTATCCTGATCCTATCGCAACACAGATTTTTAAAAGTGAACATCGGGAAAGTGTTGTTACATTTCAAGGATAAAATATACCCAACACTGACAGGGCTTTCTCTGTTTTCACGAACACGGTATTGATGATGCTGGAGTTGGATTTGAACTGTTTAATGACGTCAGAGTAACAAGTTTTAAACAAAGCTCACATCGTGACCAGGGTTGCACTGTGCCCTGCATACAGCAGGACCAGAGGACTTCAAACCACACATGAAGTGACTTCATGACATATTGCATGACGACGAAAAAAACCGTGATTGATCTATAGCTATTTATTTACATTATTTAAAAACAAATTATAAATCAATTCAAATTTCGAAATTTAACGTTGTGAAACACCTGGCGGCGACGAAAAGCTGGTCTGTTTAAATTGGCGGACGAACAAAACCCACTCCAGGTATCTCTTCTTGTTGGTTTCTTTGTCTGGGGGAAAAGCTATTATGATTCTCCTTGTCGGTTACGGTACGGTCACCGATGGTGCAGCCGTTCGACTAAACAGTGCATTATTATCGAAATTTTAAGGCATCAAATCAAGAAAAATTATGCCAATTATATATATAAACACGGAGGGGCCAAGACGATATCGCGAGAAGTCAACTGGTACGTATGCAAGAAAACTGAGGCCACGTTGCACGTCCGTCCACGATGACGATCAGACGCGATCGCGTATTTGTTACTCGGACGTCACTTCTGGGTCACGGCTTGCCAGCGCGAGAATCACTTTCATTTTGGAATTTCCTTTGAAGCTTGTCCAAAACAACATGATATTATGCCCAATTTTATCAAAATATACGGTTTCTCAATTTACTGGTTCCTGGCAGATTTACATTGATACCAATACATTACTATCAATGTGAACATTTTTGGTGTGGGATTATAGATGTTTTAAAGCATGTCCATGGACCTTTATTAAAGTTAAGGTTTGAAGATTATAATGAACATAAGGCGACTTGGAATTTAACGCGATGTGTAAAATATGTCGCCGCCGAATGTCGCTATTCACTAACATGCGATTATATAATGCAACTACAATGTATAATATCTACCAATCATGAACCCACCCTCCCCCTCCCCAAGACACCAAACCCCTCCCCCTCCCCCCCTCCCCGAGACACCCACCCCACCACTCCCCTTCACTGAGACACCCCTCCCCTCACGAGACACCTTGCCCCCTTCCCCCTCACGGCATAAGAAAATGCCCCTTTAATGGCCCACAGCACTTGAACCCAGTACGATTCACACCACCAAACAATATGGCAGAGTGGTCTTTTCACAGTGCAAGGAATTGGTATTTTGTATATTCCGATTTGTACCGTTTTTTTAGCGATACAGCAATATGCATATTTTAATTAAGCTCATTTGCATACCTGAGCCACATACATCACACACTTTTCAATGGCAAGAAGATGCGCACCACGACAGGCTTTCATGCAGTGACGGAATTTGCCGAAATGCCTATGCACTTGTTTCAAAATATAGCCAATTACGTGATTTTTGCATATTAAGTAGCTCATTTGCATATAGGTAATTGCATGAAGTACACCAATTAAATCTAATCAAGGGAAGAAACTCTTAACCTGCTTCCTTCCAGATAACTTGTATACAAGCTTGCGAGAACATTTTTGTAAATATGAAAATTAGATACTTAATACGCATTTTACGCCCAAAATATATAAGCCGTCGTGACTTCATCAACTGCTTATTTTCAACCATGTTAAATTCATCGTAAGCCCAGGGGAAACTCCAGATAAATCATACACTATGGCAAATGGACATTTTCTGTGCAATATTGACCTTTTTTCCCCTACCCCGAAAGACCCAGGGGACACCCGTGGAAATGAATTAAATGTTTAGTAGGGGTTTCCCCCTCTACAATATTTCCAAGTTTGGCTACTCTAGCTCTCCAGAAAAAAAGATATGCCCAAATGTTCCAGGGTTAACATTTTTATCACAGACATACGGACGAACACGACTTACGGGACGGAGCCCATTTATAGTCCTCTTCCGAACTTCGTTCGGGGGGGGACAAAAATGGATTCTTTATTATTTTGTTTTCACAGTAAATATAAAACCAAAAAGATCTCATATGTTTTTAAGTTTTTGTAGTGCACTGAAGGTAAGTGATTTTATTTCAAACTTACCAACTTCTGCTGCTCAAATTCTAGTTTACTTTGTAGAATGGCCTTCTGTAGGTCCTGCTCATACTGGTTGTCGACAACTGAAATGGAAAAAGGTGCAACATTTATTACTCTCTACCTCCAATTTTACATTCAGCACAATCAAACTTCTTCACAACTTCATTAGATCATATTGAAAAGCGTGCCACTGCTTAATATAATTAACCTTGGTTGGGTCACTTGTATATCGCTATACCAAAGCACATAAAGAAAGGTCAAGCAGCTTGGCCCTTGGCCAAAATCTCAAATTACATTTCATTCTCATTTTGCTCAGAATTTCCTAGACACTTTCTACAATTTGTGTTGCAATAGTCCATATTAGCGAAAATGTCAGTGATTTAGTTCTGACATCGTCTTTACTGCTCTTTTTAACAGTGCTAATCACAGCTTTTTGAAAGTCTCATTTATTATGACAAAACCAGAACAAAACACAAAATATAAACGGCGACGCAGTTTTGACAACTGATTTGGATATTTAGTCCACTAACTACATCCTGTGTAAATTTTACAAAATTTCATTGCAGGCAAATACAATTTTTATTAAAAATCTATTTTTCCACTTCTTTCTATGGAGAATAGGCACAGAGGGCACTATAACATACAAATCATGACCATTGTAGGCCTATATGGCATGATTCCCACAATGGATTTGTCTGATTTTTGCAGAGATAATAGGTCTTGCATGCCCCTATTTATATCAGTAGTCAAAATTGTGTCGCCACGTATTGTTCTAAAAATAAAAGAGACAATTTGCATGGGGTCAAACAGCTGTGTAATATGCACAAGGCAAACCACACTTCAAAACATTTCCATCCATGACATCGTTCCATTATATGGGGGCTCAAGATTATCAACCTCCTCGTGGTGAACCCCGGTAACTGATCTTTTCAGGCGAATGATAATCAACTGAGGCTACGCTAACATCGGTTGTCTTTTTTAATTCACTGTCTTTTTAACTCACTGTTGTCTTTTTTATCCCACTGTATTTTTATCTTCCCCCTTCAGAGGACACTATCTGATCCCAGTCTGGTACACGTGCCCTCATTAGGGCAGGCATCACCGGATGTCAAGCCAGATGGCATCTCAGTGCTCCAACTAAACGTGGGAAGGTCTCACTAGGGCAAAGATCAACATCATCGAACACCTCACACAGACGCATAAAGTCACTGCGATTCTCCTCCAAGAGAGACACGCTACTGACAGTTCCATTCTGAACATTTGCGGCTACACCCTAGCTGCACACACCAAGAGCGCTACCCATGGGATTGCCACCTTTGCTAGTAACTCATCCCAATGGAAACAAATTGCAACCTCACCTGCAGACTCCACCCTGGAATGGGCAACGACCCAAATTGCAGATGTTCATGTCACCAATGTCTACAACTACAAGCCACCTAACCATCGGCTTCAAGCAGACTCTCTACCAACTTATGGTGCACCTTGCATAATTTACGCTGGTGACTTTAACAGTCACAGCATTACCTGGGGTTATAGGAATACCAACCCTGATGGAGCTACCCTAGAGGACTGGGCTTCAAAATCCGGCGTACAACTTTTGCACGACCCCAAGCAACCAGACAGTTTCTACTCTGGAAGGTGGAATACGTCTACAAATCCCAACCTTGCTTTTACAAACATGGACACCATCCCCACTCACCGTACTGTTCTCGACCGCTTTCCGAAGTCCCAACACAAACCATCACTGATCGCTCAGGAGAGCCTTGCTAAGCCTGTACCAACAAAGCCAGTGAAAAGGTGGAACTTCCGCAAGGCAGACTGGGGACCAGTTCAAGAACCTGGTGGATTCAGAAGTGCCCAACCTCCCGACACCAACCTCCTCCAACCTGGACAATTCTTACACAGCACTGTGTAAACTCTTTATTAACCCTAACCTGGACCAGGTGGTTTTGCCGAACATCGTCCCAGATGCAACGAGAAGCATTCTTTTTTTTTGACGGCCCAGATGCAATGAGAAACAAATTTTGTGTTTCATTGCATCTCGGACCTTTTCCCGGCACAGGAATTAGTAGCGTACAGTCGTTAACGGCCGAGATGCAATGTGAAACATTGC
>JAMKCH010006245.1:0-60547 GCA_023653785.1 Ophioderma brevispina
TCCCCTGCAGACAATCCCGAGCTGTATTTTTTTGCCGATTATTTAAAACAACTATTTGAGCTTTTTGAAGTCACAAAAACCGCATGGTCTAACTGCGGAAATTTAAGGACATTTTACGCCGCAGCACAGGCGCCGCAATTCGCGTAGGCGCTGGATGGTGAATTTTTACTGCGTAATGACGCGTGCGCGGGTTTTAATGTCTTTTGCGCGAAACGCATCTTGGAAAAACCAAAAATAATAATATTTGAAAATGTAAAACAAAGCGCTAAGTTTTTAGACAGATGAAATTTCAATTTATTCGATTCTGGAGTTAGCGACCAAAGGATGTTTGATCAATAAGTGATTAAAAGATGTATCAATCAACTGGCACAAACTAAGACAATTTGAAGTTCAAAGATAAAGTTATTTGAGAAAGAGACAGCTTGAAATGGCGTGAAAAAGATCCCTTTTTACTAAAACACGGATGGTTCTCAATTTGTAAATTTTCGCAAAAAATGGCAAATTTCAGGGACAAGATAACTCCAAAAATAACGAAGTAAAAGGTAGGTTAAACTTCCACTGGTAGCAGGATGGTCTTCGATAGGGACGCTTTTCTCAATTTTTCATTTTTCGATTCTAACTAAAGATATTCTCCAATATGGAAAAGAAAGGTAAAATCACACTTTTGGGCATTTTCCCTTTTATTTAGAAAAGTAAGCTCTATTTTAAGAAAATGAAAAAAAACGTCCCTAGACAATTGACTGTTTCTTAAAAATAACATAAGAAATCCTGAACATTCCAACTTGTTTTTGTTATGCTGTCTGAAAAATTTGGGGCAAAATCACGTTTTTTTTTTTTTTTTTTAGGTATTTTTCTCAGCAATACGGAAAGTTTTGCATTAATCTGATTGCCAACATCGGGTCATCCAGGTCCAATTCTTTATCTAGGAAATGTATACTTTACACACAATAATCAAATATGCACAGTACAAAACAAAATAGATACGCAGGAAAACTCAGGTGACACTGCCATTAATGTTTGTAATAAAGTCCAATAACAATTGTTATTATAAATGTAGAAGTTGTAACAATACAGGGATGTAAAATTTAAGGAAAGTCTGATTTCAGAAGGGAACCACTCAAAATTTCCGCACCTTTATACTTTCAGCCCATTATTGGCCCCTTTGACTTAAAATTTACATTGCTTTTCAGGATTTCATCGTGCTACTTCACATATATAGTTGCACTCATGTTAAAGGAGGATGGACCCGATTTCCGATTTAGGAGATAAGATTTTCACCTGATAGATTGGCCTTCACTCCAAAAACCCCATCTGTAACGTTTCGCGCCGATATTTCAACCGTTTTGATTGCGAAAGCTAAAAAACATGATTTGTAAGCCCAATAGAGTTACTGTGTAACAATGAATATTGGTCGACAAAAGGGGGCCATTTTTCGAGCTGATAAACTTTCAAAACCAAACATCCTTTTGCTCTTAATATTTCCAGGGTAAATGAGGAAAAATAGTGCTTTCTTCTGATACCAAAATGTGACCACTTCCGGTAAAATCTGGGGTCTGGGACGAGGCTATTGGAGCGGGCCATGGACCTTTAAATAGAACAAGAACACTTTTGGGCAAAATGATTGTACATTGATGGGTTGGTATTTTATCAGTGAAATAATGATCATTGAACTACTGCATTCAATTTTCTTTGGAGCAAATGCATGTAGACATTGGTAATGAAAGTACATTAAACTTTTGCATGCAGTTTAAGTGAACATGCTATTTTTGGTCCCCGCCAACTTCTGTTGACGAAGGGGGACTATAGAAATGCTCTTCGTCCGTGCGTGGTGGGTGTTGTGTGTGGTGGGTCCCAGCGATATCTTTGGATCTAAGCAAGCGTGGGTGGCCATCTTCGCAACATAGATGTATCTCAAGGTACGCTTGGCCTGAATCTGAGGTGGGTCATGTGGCAGGGGTCAAAGGTCAAATATGTTCAAAAATAGGTAAATTGTACAAACCTTGTAAACACGATTATCTTTTTATCTAAGCAGTATGGGTGTCCATCTTCGCACCATAGATGTGCTCAAGTAGGCGGCGGATGAGTTGGAGATGGGTCATGTGGCAGGTCAAAGGTTCAAAATATGCCGTCAAAAATGTGTCAATTTGGTCAAAATGGGATTTAAATTGCTATGAAGCCTGGCAATGTGGCAGGATGATGAAACTTGGTGGGTGTGGTCAACATTCAGGTCCGAAAAAATTTGAAGGTCATTTCAAGGTCATGTGGGGGCCATTCAGGTCAAAATGGAATTAAATGCGATAGCCCTTGTAAATGTTGGTAGGGCCTGTGTCGGGTGCCGCCTGCTTGACTCGGGAGGTCCCGCTCCCTCAGTGGCTAGGGTCACGGCGGTACACACTCACCTTCGCTTTTCGGTACCCTGCCGTTCGGTCCCTCTTGTTGCCCCCTACCCCACCTGGCGGTTCAGCGCTCGCCGCCGCTCAAGGTGAGCTCCCCACCCCGTTAGGTACGCTCGTTTTCGTTCCTATTGACCCCTCTCCCGTGACGTTCGTCTGGTGGCCCTCCCCCGTCGCACATAGCCACTCTCCTGGTCCACGCGACGGGATTCAGTGACCCCCCTTCCGCGTTGTTCGCGTGCGGCGTGATTCTGTCACCCGGGCCTCGTCTCTCGCCCACTTGGCCATGCCGTGCTTGCGTCGTTGGACCGGTTGGACACATGTTTTCTGTGTTTCCTCCGGGGTGGTGCGGGTTTCCGTTGCAAGCGCTTGGCCCTGCGGGAACGGTGGGTGAATTTGAAGACTAGTGGATCTGGTGCCGTTATCTAGTCATATGACCTGTTTCTTTTAGCGGCGCTTGGGATGAAACTTGCGTGAGTGTGGGTCAACATTCAGTGCCAAAAAAATTGAAGATCATTCAGGTCAGCGGGGGTCAATTCAAGGTCAAATGGGATAACAGTGCTATAACCCTTGTCAAATGTGGTAGGATGATGAAAATTCGTGGTGTGTGTGGTGAGCATTCATCTGCCCAAAAATTTGAGGTCATTCAAGGTCATGTGGGGTCATCCAAGGTCAAAATCACTAAGTAGGTGGTCGGATGATGAAAACCTTGTGGGTGTGGTCAACATTCAGTCCCAAAAATTTTGATGGCCTTTTCAAGCATGTGGGGTCATCAAGGTCAAATCCCATGGTAGATGTCATGAAAACTGATGGGTGTAGAAAGCATTCATTGCCGAAAATTTTGATGGTCATTCAAGGTGAAAGTAGGGTCATCTAAGGTCAAAATAACTACAAATAGTTGTATGGTCATGGTAGTCAACAATTGATACCGTCAAATTGCAATGCTATGGAAGCAGCCTCAGTGGTTTGAGAACAAAAATTATGTCAATACAATTCTCCCTGTGATCTTAAAATTTATATTTCCCTCCATTACTATCGCGGACGGTCGGGGGACCTTTGTGGTTCGAGAACTGCCTGTCCTTTAAATAAGTACATGTAGATATACATGTCACTTTTTTTGTAGTTGAATTGGAAACGTGTTGATCTTTTACTGTAAAAACTGCTTCAAATTGTTGGATTTGTAGTAGTGTTTGAGCAACGCCCCAAAACAATGCACGAATTGGTATTAATGTCTTTAAATGGTTTAAGCATAACCAAATGGTTTGAAATATGGTAATGTTTGCTTTAATTTGCCTTGGCTTTCACTCAAAGTGGAATAAAATGCAATTTATATGAAAAGGGTATTGCCAAATTAAATTGGGCAGGACAAGTGATTCCCCACCCACCCATACTTGTTCACTGCACACAACATGTTGCCGTCCCGTCGCATTCCGTCCGTCGCACAGACATGGTCGTTAGTGAAAAGTTGCATATCTGCTAATTAGGGAAAGTTAAGTCAAAATTTCTTTTGATATTAACAGCATGATAGTTGGTCGAATATTGATGTGAAACATTTCGTGTTACCTGATTATAACTTTTGATAATAATTAAGCAAATGTTCAATTGTCAAAATACCATGAAAATTATTGTTCCGTCCCGGTCGCGCTTAAATATATGTTACCATGGCAACATGTTTGGACTTTGAGTTTCTTCAACATGTTGCCGAATTGTAGTCTGTGAGGTGCTTGTTTACTTAAGCAACATCAACCATTTACGATGCAAATGGTAAAGAGGTGCAAAGAAAAAGCATCAAATTCCGTCCGTCGCATACGATCTTTTTGGCTTTGGCCCTCCCAGATCACCACAAGGTCAGTTCATAACTTCATTTCAAATGATGTACAAGTACAACCAATTGAACTTGCACTTGGTAGATGAGCTTATTGCAACTCATAGTGTATGATGTTTCATATGTTGTCATCGGTATTAAGTTTGTCTATTTGGGTGTGTGTGTGTGTGTTTGTGGGAAATGTATAATTTTGAGTGTAAATAGTAAAGCCAGAGGAAATGGAGTTTGAATTTGCATCCTCCACAGGCATGCTCCAAAACTCCCTCCGAAAAAGTTGCATTGTTTGAAATGAAGTGTGTGGTATTATGTCAAGTGCTCACACCCAATTTGGCCTGCTTTAATTTGTTGGGTATGTTACAAATGTATGTACACCTGTTTGGTAACAAACTCTCTCCATTTGTTTAAAAACATTCACTCAGAGTTTTTGAATTTCAACTCATTGCAAATTTCACCCCAATAGCGCATTTCCAAAATGACCCTTTTTTTTATTTTATAAATTGGTCAAAATTGAATGAAAAACGCACATTTGAAGTCCCAAAGATTTGGAGTCAACATTTTCTGAATTGTTTTTGAAAAGGGCAGCTTTTTGAAATTTGCTGTTTTCATGCAGAAAAACGATAGAATTATCCAAATGTCTCCTTTGAAAATTGTATGTAGCATCACTTCTTAGTAAAAATTTTAGTAAAGTTTTTTTATTTTCATCTCCACCTAAGATTCCCTTTACAGTGGCTCTTGTTTTAAGGTCTTGGAGTTATGGGAAATTAGTTTGCCCAAATTGGTCTGCAATGGTTTTCCAAAAGTGGCTAAATTCACTTCACACAGAAATAAATATGTTTATAGAAAATCATGTTAGAATCAGAATAAAAATAATGTGGATTTTGGCTTCTACATTGAACAACCAAAAACTTATATGAATTTATGTAGTGCAATGCGATTATTTGAAAATGGGATTTGCAGAACTAGGAATTTAGGCCCTTTTGGGAAAATCATTCTTCATACAGGGTGATCAAAAAAAATTGACCCTGATTGTGTCCGCCATTTTTGAAATTTTAAATAAATATATCTAACATTGGTGGTATCATCGGAAAGCTATTCATTATCTTAATTTGCTGCAAAGATTTCCATTTTTTTTTTTTTTCCCCCCAAATTTCGGTTAAGTATGGCCGAACTACAGTCTTGCGACATCAAGAAATCTGCAGTGAATAAATAGCTGATGTTATTGTGGACACTGATTTCCTTCGCTGAACGCCGTTCAGTTTCAAATATGGGAATCCGGGGACAGAGCAGAAAACCGACAACTTGATTAAAACGACTTGTAGCTCAGTTTATACCTAACCGATGGAATGATCTTGGCAGTAAATTAAAGATAATGAACCCAGCTTTCAGATGATACCAAATACACCCTGGCACAAAAAGTATATAGGCATGTTTTTCGATCAGCACTGTGTCAAAGCCAGACCATTTGGAAAGTTTTGGAAAATACATTTTGTGCCTAGGTCTTGGTCTTTCATTTAAAACACCTCGCTGTATAAAAGCGTGCAAAATGGCCGAGATGAGTGGCCGGAAAGACGCAAACCCCCCAAACCAAAAAAAGTTGCAGTTTTTGGATTTTTCAAGGGTCAAGGTGTGGTAAAGCAATAATACGTGTGTATTGATTTTACACAAGAGTTGTCGGAATGAATGAGCGAGAAAGCCTACTTGCACTATTGATTGCGGTCCGCGTGTTCGTGTCCCCCAGTTTTCTACACTGCAATGCATTGAAAAAATCCCATAACTGCAACTGTTGTTTTGGGGGTTGAGTCTTTCGGAAGTTCTATCTCAGCCATTACTGCACGTTTTTTACAAGCTATGTATAAATGAAGAGCAAGACCAGGCAACAAAATGTATATTCGAAAACTTGTCAAATGGTATGACTTTGGCACAGGAGATCGAAAACATGCCGAGATACTTGTTGTGCCAGGGATAGTTAGAGATCTGTTACTTAAAAATTCAAAAATGGCGGACACAATAAGGGTCAAGTTTTTTTTGACCTCACCCTGTATATGATAGTAAATAATAGCTGCCTTCTTTCCTTCTTTGATTTTGTAACAGAATGAGTAATATATTGGACCAAAGGCAGGTGGCTAGGTGGCACCTGGCTATGGTCAGCGCCCCAGCATCATAGTCAACCTGCCAGCAACCAAATGCTTACTATGGCGGAGGCTACCAAGCAAACAACCCGGACCACCTCCAGGAGGGGCACCACCACACACAGGTCCCAACGGGAACAGGAGACACCACCAGGAAACGAAACCAGGAATGGGACCCGGGGCCTATGGCGATAGGCACAAACTACAACAAGCCGTCAAAAGGGTATGGTGGTGGCATGCAATTGAATGGCCATCTAGTGGCAGCAGGGACCGCCTGGAGCAGGGCAGTATGGCAACCACCACACAGCACAGCGGCACAGCCACATGGGGCCACCTCCCATGGGGTCCGGAGCCGTATGGAAACACAAGCATGCAACAAAAAGGGCAAGATGAATATTTGCAATTAACATAAGGATTTATATTTAATAATCTAGGGATTTTCTTAAAATAGGAAGAACCAAACCAAACGTTACGATTGTAGCTAAAAAATATTTGTTTAAGTGGCCTCACAAAGCATTCTACATGTAAACGATGCGACATGTACCTTATTCAAAAAACGATACATTCTTTACTGGTATGAGAGCGTGGTACTTGGGCATACACTCACTACCAAATATCGTGGGAAGAGACTGCGGTTTGATAGTGATAAATCTGATATACATATTGCAAAACCTTTTTTGATGCCATGCTAATTAGATGGTTAACCATTAAAACAGGGAAAGAAATGGATTTGAAGGCTGAATTTTCCGAATGGTAATGAGGAAAAATGCCTATCATGTTGATATCAAAATTGTACTACTGCTGTGTGAGTCAGGGGGGTCCCAACATCGGACCAAGATTAGGTGATCCACTATTCTTTATCTTGTACTTATAAGTGGAAATTTCCGCATACAGATATTTTCAAAATTTATCATTTTTGCCAAATGCGCAGAGAATTTGATTTTACGGTATTGACATCAGTGCAATACAAACTCATTGGAAAAAGTTATTTTCGCAAGTTTTATTTTTCCGATTTTATGTTCACTCGCGAAATTTGCGAAAATAAAAACCTTGCGAAAAATTTCCACTTATACAGTAATGTAAAATTGCAAACGAGCATCTCTCATCAAATGGATACCCGTATTTTAAACTGTAATCATTCACTTAAGATGTGGGCATAAGCGTCTCATTTACTGCTGTAATCTTTAAAACACATTCAGAGTTCCAGTCAGGCCAGCCAGGCATGTATCAGCCAGGAGTGCAAAAAAATGGAGATTCCCTGGTTCTAGCACCAATAAAGTGACCAATCAGATGTCTGGAATGAAAATATCAGGAATGTCATCACAACAGGTAAATTTGCATAAAATTCAGCACTTAAGTACGGCCTAAAAAAAACATTTGTTGGGGGTAACTGGTTTTAAAATGGGATTTTGTTGTTGTTGCAATAGTTGCATTCATTCTTAACTCTATTAACCTCCACGCTAATGTGGGGAAAATGTCAGAGCAGCACTTAGCAGCAACCTTTTGCAGTGCTAGACATCTGACCAGCAATGAATTAGCAGCACTCTTGCTTGTTACTGCCAGTGTGACATTTTTCCCCTTGTGAGAATTTTGGGGAAAATGTTACGGTCATGCAGACCAGCAGTTCAGAAGCCAACAGTCTCTCAAGGGGAAAATGTCACAGAACCAGTTAGCAGCAATTCGGTTTTGGCATTCTCCTGAGGGGAAAATGTCCCAGCGACAGTAAAGAGCATTGGGTTTCTCATTGCGGTGCTTCTGGGTTTACCCACAGTGGTGGAATACATGGCTGGCAAATTCTGAAATCAAACGCACATTCGACGTATGGGAATGAACCCGGAATTACTTTGGGGGAATAGTGTGTGATGGGAAGAAGGGAAAATGGTCGCCGCACCTCTCAAAAGGTAAACTGTCAGACTAGCAGTTAGCAGCAAATGGAAATGTTCAATCTCCTGAGGGGTAAATGTCCCAGTGACAGTAAAAAGCAAACAAACAGAAATTTCCAATCTCCTGTGGGGTAAATGTCCCATCAGCAGTAAGCAGCAATGGGTCTCTCAAGGGGTAAATGTCCCAATGGCAATTAGCAGCAATGTCAAACCCTTTATATCTCTGGATCTCTATCAGCAGAAATCAGCAATGAAAAGATCAAAATTGCTGCTCGGACAGAATTATCACAGCTTCAGAGTTCACAGTTCATTTCGATATTTCAGTTGTGGACTTTAAGTGCAAAAATAGTGCTGACAGTATCAATGCACATCATGCAAGTGACTCATTTGTTTTGTTATCTGTTTTGTTTTTGGACAAACCTGACAAATGAGCATGTCTTGTCATAGGTGAAGATAATTTATTCACTAATTTGGCATAAATCTTTTTTTTTTTTTTCCTTTGTTTAAATGGGGACCTTAGTAACTCTCTGGCCATGAACATTCAACAATTAACAATTTTTTTTTGCTTTTGTTTTAAATTCTTGCTCTCCAAATGCCTGGGGCTGGAATGAGACAAGGACCACCAAACTCAGTGGCAGGACCCCAATATACGGGGACTCCTTTCAATAGTATGACCCCCACAAACTCATTTCAGGGGTCCTCCATATTCAGGTGGCTCCACCACCTATAATGGGGGCATGGATGCCCTCCTAGATTCTGACCATCAGGGCCATCATCTTCAACTCTCCATCAGCGATGTCAGGTCCATCACCAACTTCCATGGCCGGGGATATCAGCCCCATGACATACAGCACATGCACCTCCAAGTGGGCCCTCAATGGGGGCGCCTGCACCACAGCAGGGCCACCTGTTCCAGGTGACCACCTGACGTTCAAATCAAATGGGAGCCCCGCCGGGGCCTCCGGATGAACGGGGGTGCGACAGTCTTATCCAGGAGCTGGAGGACCGCCGGGGCCCAAGGTATGGCACCAGGGCCCGGTATGGCACCGTGACCAGGAATGCAACAACCTCAACGCAAAGCCCCCAGACGATTAGAAGACCCAGATCAGATGCCTAGTGTTGTGAGTATTAGTGCTCTTGTTTTTTGTATGACTTACTGATATGGTTTGTAAGTTCAAGCTAAGGGCATATACAGCTGTTTCACATACGTTGTCATTATACTGGGGTCAGTCAAGGAAAATGGCTTGAGATTGTGAAAGGTCAAGATTCCAAGTTCACAATCTATACCAACTCTGCCTTCACTTACTTACCCCTACGGCCTCTTAATCCTAACCCCAAACAACAATATCTGGTGTTTTTTGTGAGTGAGCAGTTGGTTTACCCATCATAGTATCAACTAGTCGTCTTTGTGATGTTTCACACAAGAAACCCGTTGTTTTGATTAGGTTTGGTATCATTCATTTCAACTTTATTTCACCCAGGAGGCCCAAATCCAACAAAAAGTTGTTCTTTTCCTTGGGCCGTGGGTACATCATCAACATATGTACAAATAAAATTATCTTAAGCTAAAAGTAAGAACTACATACAAATCATCAAATCAATATGACCACAACATGAACAAAGACCAAAACAAATTAAACCACAATTTAACAAGAGAAGTCTTTTTTTTTTAATTAAAAATCATTTGTTAAAACTGTGTCACTACTGCTTAATATTCTCATCAAGGTTGTTCCAATATATTGCACCTCGATAGGAAATGAACTTACGTTTTTTTTGTAGTCATTTTAGGTAGAGGAATGACACATTATATTTACTGTGCCGAAAATTATAGCTGGTTATTTAGAGTGACGGAGAAAAGAACGATGTAGAGAGGGAGGTGCTATTCCACTCAGATTTTGTATGTTAAAAATGAGCATTGTATTGCATGGCCTTGTTAATTGGTTTCCAGTCGATCTGGCAAGACCCCTTTACTGGGTAAGTCCCATTTAGCACCACAAATTATTCGGCAGCTCTGTTTTGAATAATCTTAGGCGTTGGCACAGGAAATACCACAATTTCCTTCCCCCCACAACATTACCTATTATTTCAAGATGGTGAAGAATAATTTTTGCATTTAACATTTTAAAAACATCAAAGGAATAAGAGATTACATTAACTTTTTTAACATAAACATACCTTTTCGAGCTTTTTTAACTAACATGGGTCGATTTGGATATGACCAATTTAAAGTATCATAATACTAACACCAAGTGTTTGCACTGTATGCACCGCTGAATATTGACACCCATTTATGCTCAACCTTAAGTTACTATGGCCCGTGAACGGGGCTAGTATTCTGCTTATGGGCTGTTTAGTGAGAGTCTTCTCCTTCCTTCTTTCTTTCTTCTCGCATGTTTTTCTCCTTCTCTGTGCCAACGGCTGGCCGATATTGACCAAAATCGGTCAGAAGAACCACGACCCAAGCTACATCAGGGTGTACATGTTTGACTTTGACCTCTCTAGGGTTCAGAGTGTCAAACCTAAAAATCTTTGTAAGCCTACTTCTTCTACAATAAGGTGCACTACTGCTGAAAATTCTGCATTAGCATCGGCCTTGGGTCGTGTATACAGCTTTGTACACAAATTAATATCGGAACTCATTACATTCAAAATGGCGGCATTAGCTAATTAATATGCAAAAATGCTATATCTCAAAATCGATAACACTTGGATGGGTGATGTCCTGTGCAAAGTTGCGGATAATGTCCAGAACGAACATGTGACGATAATATTGGGCCCCAGGCGTCACGTGTAAGATATGCAAAGAGCCTAATTAAGGCAAAAACGCTATAACTCATCAACCACAGTAGATATTTATGTCAATGTGTTCACAAAACCACTGGGAACAGCTCTATTTCTTATGCACAATATGGGGTCCCAAAGGTCAAATGGGGTCATCTAGGGGTCAATATATAACGAACTTAATTGACCTACAACTGATTGGATGCCATCTGTAGGCATCAATGAAAAGTGAAAAAGGGTCCACAGTAACCCCGCTCAAAGAGCCATCCTTTAAGGGTCAAAGGTCAACAATGAATGGATCTAACTATTATATATGCCATCGTGCAGGCCTCGATGCAAAATGAAGTGTCAAAGGTGCAACAACAACAACTCGACGTGCACTATGACTTCATCATACGTAACCGGCATAGTCTCCTGAGTTGTCTAGTTGTTATGTTTCTTTGTAGAAAATAGTTTGCCTAGCACCTATTAACATAAACTCAAGTTTTTTTGACATTAGCTGAGTTTGTTACTCTGAGCCATTTGTTATAACATCTAGATCATCATAATATAGTTCACAATATTATTAGTTGAGTTTGAAGCATAAAAATAACTTGTGTCATCAGGATACATACTTAACTTTACATGAGAGACATAATTTGGTAGATAATTAATATATACAAGAATGCAAGGGGGCCATCAATAGAGCCCGGGCATTCCGCAAACAATATCAGCACAATCAGAAAGATTACTGTTGTAGATGCTTATAGTTCCATAGCACATCACCATCATCCAAATATAATGTTTTAGGCTTTATTTATTGCCGGAATTACTTTTAATTCTCAAAATTATTCCTTGAGTACGGAGTAACAAACATAATAGAGTGTTAGTGCACTTAACTTTCAAGTCTGCTAACCGCTAGCCAACAAAATTTGGCTAAAAAAACTGGTCACATTTTGGTACAGAATCTCAATCCGCTTGACAAAATTTCTTGTTTTCTCCCTATTTTGTGTCCCTTCCTTAAGGCAGGAAGACCCATGGGATCACTTTGTCCACTGTTGTCTGTTGTAGTCCGTTTGTTTGCCTATGTGTTGATGTGCGCAAAAAGGGTTAACATTTGCCTGTAAATAATTTGCGTACTTGGATTAAACCAAACTTGAGTCATAGTTTCAACATGGGATCCCTCATTGTTGATGAGGGCAAGGTCAATACTAAGGTCAAGGTCCCGTGATTCAAGTTGTAAATTGGAACCAACTTGGTTTTATGGATATTACATGGAACCCTAATTTATTTTGGTCAAAGGCGACATATCAAGGTCAAAGTCATTGAGGCCTATATTCACAACTTGACGCTGTGACACTAGTGGGCCTAATCTTATTGTATGTCACAGCTTGCAGTATATACAAGAAGATTGTTCAGAATAATTAGCTAAGTTTTCATACAGCATAAAATTAAGGGTTACGATTAAGAGGTCTCTCATTGCTCTACCCGATTCTAGTATAGAAATGACAGAATAAACCGGGCAAGCAGCATTTTGTCACCAACCTGAGAGGACAAGTGCCTCCATTAGTTTCCACAGGTTTGGATATGATGATCAGGTAAAGCTCATCAGCTGGAGGACATTTTTACAATTGGTGAGTTACGTTATGAGTTCTGATATTTATTGTTAATCAGCTTTAACTATGTTGAGAAGTTTGAGACGCTGAAGCAAAATTATTTTGTTGTGAATACAGAGTGCATTGAACAAGAGATGAAACAATTTGTTAAATAGTAATGTGAAGAATGAGGGCAAGGATGGGAGAGAGAGAGATAGAAGAAGAAAGAGAGAGGGAGAGAGAATATAGAAGAAAAGAAGGAGAGAAGATATGGAGAGAGAGACAGACGGATAGAAAGAGAGGGAGAGGGAGAGAGAGACAGACAAAAGGAGAGACAGAGATACAGAAAGAGACAAACAGAGACAGAGAGACGAGACAGACATATGGAGACGACAGGGACCGGGAGAGAGACAGCAAGAGAGACAGAGGGAGACAAGAGAGGGGAGAGAGAGATGGAGATATGAAGGAAATAGAAGAGAGGAAGGTTAACCTTATTTGCAAATTGTTGTCACAAGACATCTTTGCCATCAATCGACTAACACAAGTTTCTGCAGCCATGCACAGAAAAAATGGGGAATCTGGAATCTTCTTTCATGAAAATTTTGAATTTGTGATTTGAGGCAAAGAATTAGGGTGGGTATTCATTTGTATTAGGTAAGCGGGACACTGAAAAGAGGCTTATTTAACAAAAAATCGGCAATATGCCCACAACATCAAAATTTTGTGTTATTTGAAAATATAGTGTTTGGAAGTTATTGGGAGTGACTCCGGCAATAATTTGCTCATGTAGACCAATAGATATAGGCTAATTTGCATACAATATGCTACGAAATTAGTAGGCACGTATTTTCAGAAAATATACTTAACTTTATCATTAAAGAGCTAGCGATTTTCGTTCCTTTTTTGGTAATTTAGCCGATGAATCTACCAAGCTATAATAGTAAGAAGACTACAATAAACTCTTTGTATGATAATCTGTGAACAGTCGAAGCTTTCAGAATGTTTACTATTTTTTTTGATTTTAGATGCTATTTTTAACGTATAAATTTTATACTGCATTATTTGTATCATTCTTCTTGATGATATTAAATCTATCACATTTTTCAAGAACGGTGACATTTTGAAGTGTTTTTGGTTGATTTCCGGCCGAAAATCTTCGTTTCTTCTCATAGTGCAATGAAACCCCAAATCGCAATTTTCCTGATCATTCGAGGCCATACCAAACACACATCGGGTTTCTTTTATTGACGGTCGGCATTTTTGACCCTTACATGGAGGGGTTTCGGCTGTGAAGCCAAATCCATACCCCAAAATTTGTGTGTGCCAGTTTCAATGTTTCTCAGTCGGGGAAGGGGACTCCGGACCGAACGAAAAGAAGTTTCGTTTAAATGAATTTGTCAACCACTGGTTTGTTCGCTTAAACTTAACATTTTGCAAGCCGAAATGAATATAGCTTCAAGCGGACCTTTGGAAGAGCGGCGATAGAAGCGTCCGTATCCCAAAATTTTATAAAAAGGTCATACCATGCCCTTTTTTTGCAATCGATTCAATGAGATTTTGTAAAAATAAGGCCGTTGTTTTTTGGCAAAAAGTCCACTTTGGCCCAAATCTCCGCCAAACTTCACTTTGCAAAAAAATCCACTCTTGCTCAATCCCCATTGCCTGAAAAAAAAAAAATCCTGGCTACCGATCTTATGTTTCCGTAATGTGTTATAAACAAAGTATTGCTTCAAACCATCACTTTAATAAAAAACAATAGCTTTAAAAATCTATTACCCTAAAGGCTATATTAGATTACGTTTATGAATATTTCAAGTCGTGATCTGACAAATGGAAATTTCAGTTTCCTCAAGGATTCAATGATCCTTTCAAATGAAACAATATTTGTCCAAAATATTATATCATCATATAATGATAGGAATTTTTTTCTTTTTTTTACAGAATGTAAGCATACAAATTGTTAAAGTAACTCGTACACAGTAACAAAATGCTCCGTTTTTAAAACGTTCTTACAAAATTGAGAACTGGCCACAAAAGGTTCTAAGCGGACAAGTTTAGAATCTCTTTAGCACTTTTTTTTTAGAGAAGAAGGTGGGAAAGGGAGAAACTTTGAAAAATGGGGGAAATCTGCCGAAAAAGATAAGAACTGCTCCGATTTCCTTAGACCGGACATTTGGCCCGCGGGCACGGGATCAATAAGACTTGCTCCTACAGAAAATGAACTTAAGGGGTACCACCCGATCCTCAGCCTCGACACCACCACTGACCCATCAACCCCACCACTTATCCATCACAGCCAAGATTTTGCTTTTAATAAAAAACTTGTATTTTTCTCATTTCCCCTGCAAACTATTTTTGGTTGAACTCTATCCCATTACAATGCTCAATCAATAATATGGCTTGTTCACGTTAAAAGTAAATTTGTATATGCATTAATCTGTATATATTCACATTATCCTGCTCGCGTTAAAATGTGTGTTTGGATTCAATTAAATTTTTGGACCAAGATATATGTTGGCATGTAATGTTGTATCGGTTGGGGGCACCTTACACATGTCAAATTTATTCTTGCGACAAAGTTATGCAGAACCCCAATTTCCCTAACACTAGCCTAATTTGGAGTAAATTTGAACAATATTGTTGTTGTTTTGGGGCATTTTAACGTCATACTCAATGATCTAATACTTATTTTAATAGCACTATATATATAGAATTAGCCAGTGATTATGTGCGATCTATTACG
Organism: Ophioderma brevispina; assembly: GCA_023653785.1. NCBI lineage: Eukaryota > Metazoa > Echinodermata > Ophiuroidea > Amphilepidida > Ophiodermatidae > Ophioderma > Ophioderma brevispina. The sequence continues at coordinate 15,329 of JAMKCH010006245.1, forward strand.
AAATAATTACTCTATACAATAATGCCCATTATCATGATTGCGTTCAGGAATAGAATGTTCCCATAAGCTATATATGTATCGGATTGAGCATTAGGCATGCATCGTAAATATAAATAGGGAAACTGAGTTCCGTCTAATATATTTATATGCATTTTGTTTACAACACTAATCCATGTGTTCTGGGTCTGAACACGTATCTAAACACTATTTTGGTCTCACTTTTTGAGACCATGTCTAGCATTTAAATTCCTGAACAGTTTAGGTTTCATTCAGATGTTTAGATTCTAACAATTTTCCTTAACATTACGTTTATGTGTTTAGATTCGAAAGACGTCGCCATCGCATGACGTTCATGTCACTACGCTCATAGTTTTAGCTTCTAAATGCCTTTGTGGCACATTTACAGTGTTTAAAACACTTTAAGAGAAGGGCGTTCGCGTTAGAAATTCTCATTGCTCTGATTTAAGAAATGGAGAAAACGATGCTGGATTTCAATGGTTTTTTTAGTGATTTAATAGGAGCAGTGGGCTAAGTAAAATACCCCCCTTGACAATAGAAATAGATTTTGATTTTGCTGTTTTGTTGACCAACTTCTAGGCGCTTAAAAACTTGACCAAATCTAAACACTTACATTTCCAGTTAATGTGTAACAAGGGTAGCTATAGGCCTAGGAAATTGCTTAATAACTAAATAAACTGTTATTTCCAATGTACAATACTTGGGCCGAGTGTGTGATCGGTAAGTTTTCTATACATATTATTTATCATAATTTTATTGCATTGATACTTAGGCTGAAGTGTGTAGATAGGGCAAATTATGCCAAAGACATATTATTTACATAATTGTATTGCAGTTACAGGCATTCCCCAATCGGAAAAAAAACTTTTAATTAATCTGAAGAGATTGTAGCCATGGCGGGAAAAGGTGCATTTAACACGCGTCACATGGGACTCTTCACAAATTTTTAGGACCAGATGGTTGTGCGTTAGCTTTAGAAAGAGCCTCCACGACCCATGCCCACCCCCCGCTTTCCTCCGCCATAAGTATTGCAGAATGCAACGATATCAGGTAAAGTGGGGTAATATGAACCCCCTTGATTATGGACCCCACTTTTAACTTTTTGACCTACTCGGGATGGGAGGGATCCTTCTATTGGTACTTGCAAGACCCTCATTCAACAACTGTAATTTGGTTATTCATACACGGAGGAGTCCTGAAAGAATATTTAAATTAAACTTTTCAACACGTTTTCTTATTTATGTCATTGACATGTTAAAATATCCATATTTTCTCTTAGCCTCCGTCTGGAGGTTGTTACCATGGCAACATGTAGTATGACTTTACCCATGTATCAATACAATTGTATCAATTCCTATCTATCTCATACTAATAACATTGTGTATGTGTGATCTGGGGGTAATATGGACAACCCTAATCCCCATGTAGAAACTTTGAGACGGTGCAATATGGACATTATGGTGTCCATATTGTCCCGCCCTATTGCCAAATAACAAGTGGTCCATATGCCGACGCATGGTCAATATGGACCCTTGCCCAAAAAGAAATTTGAAACCTTATCTTCAGTTGGTTCGAGATTATGTATTGGTCTGATACTATGCATGAATCAAAGCTATCAATTGAATAATGAAAAGTTATTAAGATAAAATAGAAATGCTTGAAAATTACGATCTTGCTTACGGGTCCGTATTACCCCACTTTACCCTACCCTCATTTTCGGTCAACAGATATTGTTTTAATATTAAAATTTTATATACTACACTAAATCGAGAACAGTTTTGCAACCCTAACTAAATAATGTTATTGTTATAATTATTGCATACATAAGGTGGTCGTGAACCCGTTTTAAATGGTTTACAGAGAAATTTTACACACTTCCTGATGATTTCTTGGTTTCTTTGTGCAACCTAGGCCCGTGCACACTACTCCGGAGTCCATTTTATTTTACAACAATTACTTGATTAAAACAAAAACAAACTGTTTTAGGCTATTCATTCCGACGTTGACTGGGCCATCATGGGAACAGAAGGATACTTACATTTCCCTCTGAATATGGACCCATTATAAAGAAGACAAACCAAACAAACAAACGTCCTCCAAGAAGTAAAATATTAAATTAAGTTTTGACAAACAATTATTTAATTCGTCCTATATGCATTCAAAAGCCCCATTTCCCTTTATATTGATGTCAATTATTCGTGCGGATTTACCCAAAAAAGGCTACAACGACCATGCAACAGATTTCGACTTAAACTTGAGCCCTTATATACTTGGTGGCTATATTATGACTTATTTGATGTAAAATGTTTGAGTGCTCGATACAAGTCCCACGATCCACCCCAAGATTTTTTTGTGAAATGGGGATGGGGGTGTCAATGTCACTCCTAAAATGTAGGCCAGTAACGCGCCATTGAATGACCCTTTTCCGTAACTGGTATTGTTTAAAGTCCATGCATGATCTCTAATATCCCCCTCCCCCACCTCAGATTTTTACCGGAAGTTGTCAAATTGTCTGAAGAAAGCTACCATTTTCTCATTTATTAAAGGTATTTGGTTTCAAGCGAAAAAAATCCCATATAATTTACAAGGATGCATAATTCATATCACGTTTTCCTGCTCTCAAACGTATTATAATATGCCATGATTTTTTTTTCAGATGGGCATTGGGGTAACGGTCTGCAATCAAAATAAAACACTTTATACTAATTGGAAATCCGACGGTGATCACATACCCTCGTACTCTCTTAAAAGAAAGAGTGAATTTTCACTTTTACAGGCTCACTCCAAAAGAGTGAAATTTTCAAACACTTGGGTTGGGGAGGTATGTTGTGGTTTGTAAATTTAACACTCTTGGGAATTAAAAAAAATAAAATTTAATCAGTTTGTAAATATCAATAGAAATTCCGTATCCAAATGTTTCTTTGAAGATTGTGAAATTCAAAAGCGATCAATTTTTGTGTTTAAAGTTGACAATTCGTTAATCTCTCGGCTCCACTTTCCGCGCAATCAACCCCCCGTGGTCTAAAGGTTTCTACACCTTAAAAAATTAAATCACTTTCGACAAAATCTGCCTCCCAAGAATAGAATCCTCTATACATCCTGAGATTATACACATCAAATCAATATGAGCTTAAGCCGAGAAGAAAGGTTCGTCTCAGTTTCCCGCACGCATAGGCGTAAAAATCAAATTTTAGTGCACTTTCTTTTTTAAAGTTTTCCAGATATTTTTAACTATTTTTTTTAAAAATTAGTCAAGATAAAAATGTCCCGAAGTAAGACAAAAATAAAAAAGTTGTCTAAATTGCAATAAAAAGAATTATCCACGTAGCGCCTACCTTTGTCAACTAAAAACAACCACGCTAGCGCTTTATAAACAAAAAAAGAAGCATGTCTCAGGCTTCCTACGCCAAAAACCCTAAGCGCTATGGTTTGTTGTTTTTAGTCAAAAAAGGCAATGCAAAATTTTAAAAAAAAACGGAATTTTTTTATTGCTTTTTAACCTTTATTTTTGCGCCACTTTTCTTCTTGACAAATCACCCCCCCCAAAAAAAATTAGTCTTATAAAGGAAAGAAACGCATGAAAATGTCATTTGTACACCTGATCACTCGGAAAGCTGCGCCACAGGAGGTTTAGAGACCGAACTATTCTTTTTTTGCCTATTTGTATCATAAACGATCCACAATTGTTATTATGTAGAGCTTGTGTGTCCATATGCCCACACAGGAAAAACTTGTTTTTTTCATTAACCAATAATTTTTTACCCATAAACCATTTTTCGGTGAAAAATAAATCTTTTTTTCTATTGTGTCTATAACTTTGCTAGGAAATGTGCATAGACAACCTCTAGCAAATAAGATAGTTTTTCCTTAGCTAGTTCTACATTTCAAATCGATAAACCTGGAAAAGCTACTTTTACCAATTTGATATGAAAGATTGTTAGTTAAAAAACTTTTCTGAATCGAAAAACGAGGTTTTTCTCACAGCTTTCGAATCGATAAACTGCTTTTTCATACTCTAAAAAACAATTTTTTTTTTCAATTTGTAGCACGGCTTTTGATTTTTTTTCAAATCTTAAAGCCGTATTTTTCTCGGTTGAGAAACAAAGTTTTAATTAAACAATCTCAAGCTGTAACTTGTGTTTATCATTGTACTGTTTCCTTCCGCTTTTTTCACCGAAAGGAAAAACAGAGATGCATGACAAGCGATAGGAGGAGATGGGGCAGATCAAGGAACGATAGAAGTACCTCGATAGGCAACGGAGAAGGGAACGCAAAGATCGCAAGTAGTGATGGCAGCAGATTGCTGCGAGGTCAAAACAAGAACGGGAGAGGGGTCGGTCGGGGCGAAAGGAAACAGAAAAGAATGGAGGTTTGGGAGGATAGTTGGGTAGAGGCAAGCCCAATTGTAGCGCCCAGTGCGGTGTGTGAGGGTGCAGTGATGAGGTATGGGAGCGGCGTGAGGCGAAGGGACGGAAGGCGTCTGTAGGCGGAAGGCGAGTAAGGGAAAAGACAGGGCTGTAGGTTAGGGGAAGGGAATGGAAGAGATAAACCAGAGGAGGAGCGGCGGTTGGTAAACAAGGGTTGGGATGGGGATGATGAGATGTGGAAAGGACTGATACCTAGGATATTGAGGGGAGGGCACAGGCGGTATAGGAGTGAGGAAGTAAGGGAGGTAAGGTGATGAGGGCAGTTGTGTTATTGTTCGGCGGAAGCGGAGGAGGAGGGGGGGATGGGACACGGGGACAATATTGGATAAGCAAGAGAGGGTAAGTGGGTTAAAGCGTATAGTAGAGGCAGAGAAGTTAAATTAGCTGTCAGGGAGACGTAACTGTTTTCTTTAATCTGCAAAATAGCTGCCAATACACATAGCTCTAAAAAAATCTCATAATATTAAACAACCAAAACCGCGTATGATGGTTTCAATTCTGTGTTAAATTATGATGATTCAAAAGTCGGTCCGGGAATAATCATAATAGATAATCAGTGTGAGATTTATGGGCGCCTTTACGATTAGGCAAAGCCTATAGAGATTATTTGGAAACAAATGTTTCCAAATCTGGTGCCTCCTATTCTCTCGCAAAATTGAAGGCCTATAATATGTTTGCTGGCAGCTGTCTTGTAAAAAAAGACTTTTAAGAAATCTTCTTGGAGAAAAAAAAAGTTTATCATTATTATATTCGTCCAATCCCACAATAGCTACTACCGTTGTTTTGGTCCCTTATATTGTGGAAACAACTGCTATTGATTTCTTTACGTTCCTTGTCTTCTTCTTCATTGTTTAAATTGACTTGTAAAAGGGCGAGCAGTTTTTGCTTGTCTTGTCTGATCATACAAAAAAAATAGGCAATCAAGATTGGTTTAACCACTTACTGGGTTGAAAAATCATAAAATCATAGAATTTCTAAACACGTCCTTGTTTTATAGTATATAAGACAAACAAAGGAGGTAGCCAAATATCTCGATAAACCACCTTTAAATAATCTCTAATTTCTTAACTAAAATCGAGAAAATCTGATTTAGATTAAAATGTTTAATCTATTACATTTTATTCAATGCGTTTTTTGATTTCAATTTTTAATATAAACGATATAACCAATTAGAATAATGTGAATGTTAGAAATTTAGAGATAGGCCTGGATGTTTTAATGATGAAATACTGAAAAATTTATTTGTCATCCATCCGTTTTCAAAAAGTGTAAACTTGCATTCCGTGTTTTTGGAAAATCCCGTAATTACCGTTCTATTCTATTTTATAATTTCTTTTTTTTATTCTGTTAGTTTAATTCAGATTGATGGTGCAAATATTAATTTAAAATCTTGAATAACTGGTTTCGCAATCAATCAACTAATTACTAATTCCATTGACGGACGGTGTAAATTCGGGTAAAATTTGGAGAACATAATAGAAATAGAGAGGACTAAAAGTTCTTTATCATAGAACCTTATTTCGACAATGATAACCATTTGTGCATGGGTATTCTGACAATGGCATGAATTGTCCTGTTCTGTAATCAGAGCGTGACAGAAATAATACGGTGTACTAGTTAGCACAGCAGCAGCCTGTCGGTATGTTACTACACAAACATGGAAGAAACAAGGGCACTTAGAGATTTGGTTGAATAACCCTGAAAAACCGTTTAGTTTTCTGATGCTCACATTTGCAGTGTAGACTGTTCATAACGTGGTTTTTGTTTTTGAACTAAAAATAAAATGCAAAGGTTATTTTATGGTAGCAGAATTAAGCGAAACTTGAACGAAACAACTGCTTAAAAACTATTTTTTTGCAATAACATACAATTTTAATCACCTTGGTAACCCAACTTTGGAAAACTTCTACACTTTATATTGATAGAGTAGCACTTCCTACATTATGCCAAAAAAAAAACCGCATGTCCGTATCTTTTACTTCATTTACTGGTGACAGAAGAAAATGTCCAACTACCCTCTGAACAACCCTTTTATTGCAAATGTGCTAAATAGTAAAAAAAATCATATTCTACATCTGCAAATTATTGCAGATTTCACAGGGTATGCGCTGATGTTGTTTATTAATTTCTCACCAAATGTTGATGTTTGTGGGACCTTGCCGCTTTGGGAATTTCATCAACCTCTTCCTCCCCTTGCCTATATGGCATTGGTTTCTCTATATTTTTTTCATCTTAATTTGAAGGTGACCGTCACGTGCTTTTTATGTTGGCGCACCCATCCATGAATCATGCGCGCTATCATTGGAATCATAGCATAATCCGCACGCGAAAAGCGGCACGATCGAGACGCTACTGGAAATGCAAAGACGCAGTATGACGTCACCTTCAACTTGAGATTACACACATTATAGAATTTAAGGTATGGCAGGTATATCCAATAACAATAATATTTTTGACCAGATCAAAGAAACATTGTCTTTTAATGTTTTAATAATTGTAGTAGGACATTCACTTAGTATAGAATTTTTTTGGAATCAATTTGTCGGTATTGTGTCCACGATTTATGCGCGCCACAGTTTACAACATTCCATGTACACAGGACTATCAAGCAGTCACAATTCCATGGATTAGTTGTCTCACCTTTTGCCGAACTCAAAAGCCTCAGAGTTAAGACTCCCAGATAACTTTTTGCATTGCAAAAAAATGTAACTATACCTGGGTACATATCAATTTACAAGAATGGGGCCTATTGTGAATGATTGTGATTCCCTTTAATGACCCCTTGAGGTGTGCTTAACCTTTGACCCCTGTAACTTCCTAATAGTCACAAATGTCAGTAATGTATTTTTTACGTGTTAACACTTTACAGATCAATATTGAGTTTTCAACACAATCAATCATGTTCATGGATTTGACCTTTGCCCTCTAAACGTGACCCCTGGGTCACGAATAGGGTCAAACTGTCATTTTTTCTGTATTACGATATCCCGAGGATTTTCCTGTCAAATTTCAGTTCAATCGGAGCTGTTGTAAATTTTGACCTTTGACCTTGAACTTGACCTTTGGGGTCGAGCCTATCCATAGACCCTTCTCCTATTATAATGTTACATCCTGTAGTAATACCGGGCTTTATATCTGTCCCCTTTAGAGGCAAGATAAATTCCAATGTGGTCTTTATATTAACATTTTTTTGCAAAATTGCCCTTTTTTGACCCCCTTATGACCTTTGATCCCGGTAATAAAAAAAACTCATAAAAAAAATAAAAAAAATGCATTGTTCCAATGCAATAAAAAATTCTACTATGCTTAGTTCTCTGGAGATGTAAATTCTTAAATATATGTACCTTAAAACCGGAATGACCTTAATGACCTTTGAACGCCAAACTCAAAAATCCTTACCTACACCAGGTAACATAAGCCTATCTGAAAGTTAATTCACGTACTCTGTTGGTTTTGAGATAAAAATTTTGAATATTTTTGGTTTTTTGACCCGGAAGTTCCCCCTTAATGACCTTGACCCCTTCCCGAGCACAGCGTTGTGAAGGGTCTTAGGCTGCTTCATATTATTGTAGTCATGTGCCCATGCAATGTTGCATATAGCAGATGCTATTTTTGAAGAAGTTTTGAAGATTTTTCACTTAATACGCGGAAGTGCCCCCTTACTAACCCCAAATTGACCCTCTCCACCCATAACTTTTGTTAAGGTCCTAACTGCTTCACACTAGCTGCATGAGTCACGGACCATGAATTTAAACCTTTATGAGGAGATACAGTTTTCAAGAAATCACACTTTGGACCCCCTGTGACCCCTATCTGACCCCGAACGGGGTCAAAGTCATATGTAATAAATGGGATGGTCAGACGGTCTACTAATGTGAAGTCTGTCAGACTAACGTCCAACAGCCAAACAGAAGCATTTGAAGTGTTGCCAGATAAAGAAGAAGAAAGAACGCATCAAAACAGAACAAGACGGCCTAATGGCCGTCTTGTACATATGCCCCTCTTTTTTAAACGTCTTGGAATGAGATGATGACGACGGGTAGGGGCTGAACCTAAGGCCTCCATTTAAAATCTCACTGCTCTTCCCCATCTGACTCATTGCTCAGTTGGAAGAGTATTGGTCTAGACATCAAAGGTCCGAGTTTCAAATCCTGAATGGTCATTGACGCATAAGACAGTCTAGTATGAGTTCATAATGTCTGCTTGTGAGTTGGTAATAGCCGTATCGGTTTGTGTTTTTCTTTGTCGACATTTTGTAAATCATAAAACCAGATGGCGACAATTTGTCGACAATCATTCCTTTGAATGCCAATTCTCAATTTGGTTTTTATTATACTTTATAGCACCCAAGATTTAGATTGAGCACGTGTATTGATCACTTGTATGGAAAAAAATTACCCTCATTTTGACTCTTTCAACTCCCCACTTTACTAACTCGTCCCATTGAAGGTGGTTTAAAGTATTGTCTATGCAAGTGGGCCAACCTCTGGAGGTCATTGTGCTATTTATTAATGAATATAATAACTTAACTATTTTCACAGATTTTGTTAGAATTCATTATTGAAACAGCTTACTCGGGGTGAAGTAAAAAGTATGGTTTAAATTCCAAGATTCCAAAAAGTCCATAGGGCATTTGTAATTACAATTATTTTGATTTACTGGCAATAGGCTTGGTAAAAAGTGAAGAGGCGGCTCCTCCATGAATTTTGTTGTCGACAAATTTCCATGGTTGTTAGGCTTGTCGATACCAGCCCTAGTTTGTAACCACTATACATGGTCTCTTTTCTCATACGGCTCACCACCACTAGTAATGATCAATGTCCCACGGACAGTGCGATGCACAGATGTAAAGCCTACATGTGTCCTTATATGCAGTTTGTTGATGGCGGCAGGGCGTTTCAATTTGCATTCTGTGGAGGTCTAACATAAAGTTAAGTATAAAACCTCTCAAAATAGAGAATTTACAAGTTCCGTGGCACTATCTGATTAACATTACACTACCAGTGTTTCGAATTAAGAAAAAAAATCGACCACCTGGTAACTAATTTTTGGTTGTCTGAAATTTTGTTTGTCAATTTCAAATTTATGTGAACTTAATTTTGGAACTGACGAAAAGAGGTCGGTCTGCAAGTGCGAGAGATTTAAACATCAATCCTATTTTCTGTGATATTAGTGCAAAAAAAAGTTTTTTTTTTTTTTTATAAGATTAGACCTCATAGGTTCCTTACCTTTGTTTATTAGCTCAGAATAACTTAAAATGGTTCGAAAACACTTGTTTGAATTCTATTTCTTTAGACTACCCGATCTTTGAATGATATTTTCAGTCCCACCCAGTACTCTTCCAACGCACTAGACCCATATTGGAAGAAGAGTAGCGCCTACGACAGGCCATGAAGTGTCACTCCACAGGTGCCTACGAGTACTTAGCCACCCAGATTATTGTAAAGTAAGTCTTGAACGAATGGGTCATTTCATGAAACTGGGACTCAAGTGTGACATTTGATACATTTCCAGATTTGATCAAAGAGTGACCAATGTCTTACAGTAGTATCCACTTTCAATCTGGGGTTGAAGAAAGTTGGAGAGTTTCAAACAGGAATTAGGCCATGTTTGTCTAAAAAAAGTACAAAATTGCATGTCAATATATAAGGGATCCAATTCTATTAAAAGTGCCTCTTCATTTAAAAATATAGACTTGTGAGTTAATCAAGCTTTAATTTAGACCATGCACAGAGTACAAATCTGGCATAACATCATAGAGGAATAGTGTACCAAAAGTGGTTTGTTGTAAACAGTGAAGAAATGTGTCATGATGTAACCAAATGTCAGACTGGGACAACCGTGTTGTTACACCATGTGACAGCAGCTGAATACTTTATACAAGAGGAAGTTATGTGTTCTTCCCAAAATGCATTTCTATCAGACAAATTTTTTGCATGGTGTAGCGATGAGTTTATAGTGACAAAATGAACAGAATCATAATCTGGCCCTTCATGGCCAAAAGGGCGTAACTTGAGATACACCCTTTTGCCTGGAAAGGGCCACGCTGCAAAAACCCAATTCATTATAGGATAGCATAGTCATTTTTAATGTTGAAGCAGAAGGTAATGCTAAAAAATTTTTTTTTAAATATGTAATCTCATAATGCATTGTTTTTGTTTGGTATAATTACTCCCCACCTAACAAAAATCGTGAAGCTATGTTGACATGGCCATAAACGTGGCTCAAACTTTTTGCGTTTCAAAATGAAACGGCGCCACGCCAGTGGATAAATCTCTCCCTCGCAAACTTCCACAAATCATGCTTCGTTCTCAATCATGACGGACACGTCAATAAGCAAACACATTCCGCGAACAACGCTCCTGGCCATTTATTATATAATTCCACCTACAAACCTACATCACCCTTTTAATCATATTTACTATCGTTCGGATTTTTTTAGGCGGGGATATATTATTGGTTGTCCCAGGTTCTCTTTTAAAGGATATTTACACCAATCTTTGTTTATAACTTTGCTTATTTTATAATAGTAAATTGCCAGAAGCTCCTGCCTTTGTGTTTATGATTGATGTCACATATCAGAAGTGTCAAGACCGGTGTTGTGGCCATCTTCTCTGCAAGGAAATGTCCAAATTACTAGATGTTCTACCAAGGTAAGGCCTCGTAGTAACTTTCATAATTATCTGGTGTGGTTTTTGTGTTGTCTGGCACAGCAAGCTGCACATAGGAACCTTGGTATTGTCTGTGTATCTGTGTCTAATTAATGCTGATGTATCTTGGTGCTAACCCACTTTCTCATGTATTTTCTTTATTCTGTCAGACTTGTGTCTAATTCGCTACTTGTGCGTCTAGTTTTAACAAGAAGAAAAGTCACACAAGTATACCTCGGTTAACTTTTCTCTTCTGTGTGTCGTCTGCCTGTGGTAAACATCCTGACCCAAATACATCATTGCCCACGTTCCCACATACCTGCACACATTTTAACACACTTGCACTAATGGTCCGTGGGTAGTGCCCCACAAGTTACCACTCTCAGAGGGTCAAAGTTCATCTGAGGTTATTAGAGGTCAGGGCCCCAAAATGGTAAGGAATATTCAAATTGCTTGAAGTTCATGTATCACTAAGCACAAGTTTGTGAACTTGGTTGGTGACCTCAGGTGACCTTGGTGATCTTATGTCACCTTTGTACCCATTCACAAACCCTGATGGCAGAGAAAATGCGTTCGTGTGTGACGCTGTTGTATTTTTATTTGGCCTATTTCTCCATTTGAACATTGCCCAATTCTGCCCGGTTGTGATAACCATATCACCTAGGCTGCTTTCTCTGGTGAAATTTATAATTTTTGACCTTCCCAAGAAACATAATGGTATGTTTTAAGAGCACAGGGTTTAGTTTGGTGCTCCATGAGCATAAGTTATGTCGCTTATGCAGTGTGAATTTCGCAAGTTATAAATGTAGTGTACAAACTCTGTAGCATAGATAGCTACATTTGAATGTTTTCTCTTTTTTCACTCATGCAGGGAGCATGGCATGAAGGAGTCTGCTATAAGAGTAGGTGTTTTGTGACGATGAGCAACGTGAGGCATTCTACCAAATGAACAGTTGCCTCGCCCACCACCAGATGTAGTCGTTTCCGATGTCAGCGATGTGTTCATGCCACGTCCGGACGGGTTCCTGGTGAAATGAGCAGAATCAAGGGCAGTATGGAAAGGTATTTAAGATATAAAAAATTAGAATGGTTCCTGACTTTGAACTCTTAATCAAACAAACTGAAAAATGCTAATGATTCTCCATAATTCAGGTATACAAATAAGACAATTCATTTGTTGTGAAATTGAAAATTGATAAGGGTTGTAAAAAGATAAAATGGAGTTTGCAGTGGAGAGGATTTAAAGACAATGCACTGTTAACACAACAATGAATGCATAATGGCATGCATACCAAAGCAGGTAGCTGACGAAGGTTCAGGAAATGTTTTGATAGGGAGTATGAGAATGTCAAAGGTCCACCATAAATAACACCCATAAAATCTTGGATTGACAGGGTTAATCCATGACAATTTAGCCTTGTCCTCAACTTCAAACAGATGACATTTTATATCATTTACCGTGGCTTGGTCGTATTTTACTCTCGTTTGACTGAACAATTAGAAGGAATAAAAGATAGGATTGGTTGTTTAGCGATATTTAATATCTTTGTCATATTGGATGAACATTCAGTATTTTGAGTAGTGGATTCCGGCACAACTACGCTAAAGATAGTGGACTTCCCATCCAAGAGGGGGGGGGACACAATATTAGATAGCCAAAACAACAAATCTATATTTATTCCATCTTATTTAGTTTGTTTATTGATTTAATCAACCAAAAAAATATTTTGTATTTTTTATTTGATTAGTAAAATTTTTTTTTTTTTTTTAACTGTAAAAAAAAAAACAGCCCGACAAGTTGCGTTCAATGAGTAACTTATACATGTGCTCATTTAGCACTCATAAACACTTTGGTGCGACGGAGCCCTAGAACTCTAGATATGGCAACACCAATGCTATTGTGTTGTTTACATACTTAAACCCGCCCACTCCCACTGAACATAAAAATATCATTGTGAAAGGAAAGTAGCCAGGTGAATAAGTAGCAATTCATTTACAATAAGGAAAAAAAGGTATTTTTAAAAAGTGATATAGAGAGTTACTGTAAAAACATTTTTTTATTTTACACAAATTTTTTTTCCTTTTGGTATATACTTATGACAAATTTGATGCTTTTACAATTAGTTCAAAAAATTATCCCATATCCTCAACTAGTTGTTAAGAGCTAATGTTTAAACTAAAAAGCTAAACACTTTTTGCAATATGGGTCAGTATGTGTTGTTTAGTCTTTTGTGCAAATTTTGATTGCCTCAGAAAAGGAAAATACTCCATCAAAATTAAAACTGAAAAATTAGAGAAATAAGCACTTTTCAAGGATATGTCACTATGAGTTACATATGCACATCCCCCAAGGATACAGTTCATTGGGTTGTACTTTTACTCATTGACATGAACTGACTTCGTTGTGATCTGGGTATCATAATCATACCCAGAAACACATGAGGTATATTTTAAAATACATTGGTGAATGAAAAGCTATCGAACTGTGCCAAGGGAATTGAGATTTTAACTACTCTAGTGAACCATAACAAAAACGAAGGCTACGATTATAATGCACTTAAAATTTGCATGTGAAGCAACATTACTATTAACCGTAACCACTCGGGTATAAGCCCCCACCCAAAAGAGGAAGATTTACTTCAAAATAGTGGTGAGCTTACCCGGGGAGGGATAGACCCTTGTGGAGCAAATATCAGATGCAAAATTCATTTCATCATTAGTCCCAGCTACCGCATTTAAAAGGGATTATTGGCAGAAATCTATCGGCACCATATATAATGAAATAATCCCTAAATAAGACGTACCAGATGGTTTTCATGGTCATTGAGTATTCCTTGCAAAAAAATCCAGACTTTTTATTCCGACAAATGTCACAACTGTATGCAATCATGGATGCTGCCATCAACTTTCTTTCCCCTGTGCTATATTTTTCAACTCCGCACGCATACCGAAACAGAAGCCCAGCGTGATATATTTCGCTGCTTCGGTTTCCTGAGAGGCAAAGTTTTCTGCGTTTCATTGCATCTCGGCCTTCTTTCCCGGCACAGGAATAAGTAGCGTAAAGTCCATAATGTCCCGATTGCAACGAAAAACATCGCGTCATTTCCCGAAGACGGCCAATGCAACAAAAAACATCCGCGTCATTTTCCCGGAAGCGCCCATATGCAACAAAAAACATCGCGCCATTTCCCGAAAGACGTCCTCAGATTGAACGATAAACATTCGCTTGCGGGAATGCAATAAAACAAGGGTAAATAATAAATAATAATAATAAATAATGAATGCGTACTGGCAACACTGATCTGCATGAAATTTGTAGCTTATAGTTCTCCAGTCGTGAGTGGCGCTAATACGCTTAAAATCATAGTCGGGCGTGCTCTATTATGCTCGTCATCCCCGGTTTATCTCATGATACAGTTTATATGCTAGATAAAAAATAGCTTATCGAAATGTGGCGCTATCACCATCTAAAATCGAAATTGTCTATGGCAATTTGTAACACAGTGGTCACCCACCTGATGACAGCATTGCGCCTATCTGCGGCAACCGTCCTAATCCAGTGAAAGATCGCATCATTCCAGTCATACGGCCCAAAGGCAACAAAAATCATCGCGTCATTTCCCCGTAAGACGGCCCAGATGCAACGAAAACCTCGGTCATTTTCCGGAAACGTCCCAGGTGCAACGAGAAACATCGCGTCATTTTCCGGAAGACGGCCCCGATGCCATGAAGGCCAATGCGTAGTCATTTGCGTACAAAACTCGTTTTTGACGGCCCAATGCAACGAAAAGCATTTTTCGACCGGTACCGGGATAACGTTTTGTATGGGCTCTTCATTGCCACTCGGCCGTGTTAAGGTTTAATGTACACTTTCAGTTATGGCTCTATAGAATAGTTCATTTTTAAATGGTTCTTTTGTTGGTAATTTAACTGCCACATGTTTCCTATATGCTAAATTCCACCTGGGCTTAGACCCGGGTGGTAGGCTAGTTCCTGTATTTTCGTTCAAAAAAATTGGGGGTGGGCTTATCCCCGAAGGTGGGCTTTATACTTGAAAGGTGCTTATATTATCAGGTGGGCTTAATTTCTCGAATGGGGCTTATACCCGAGTGGCTACGGTACACACAAACTCCAGTAGCAGGACCAGCTTCATCAAATCTATCCTTTGATTTTTCTTGTACGTTTTACGGGCAGATCCCACAGATGTTTTCTGAGACGAGAGAAACGAATCCGACCATGCTGGTCCTGTAGTCCAAGCAGGTCGGAAAGCCTCAAGGTACTTAAGGCGACTTCCACCTGTAAATATATCCTGTGTCCTGTAAAACATAGCTGACCATGTCGCTGCACAGCTGTTTGAAAGTCTCAATTTATTAAACCAAACCATGAATTAACAAGAAATATCAACGCGACACTTTGTGACATTAATTTTAGATTCGTTTATACCACTTACTTCATCTGTGTAAATTTTAAACGAAATTCCATTTGTGACAAATATGATTTTTTTTCTTTAAAACTATTTAACATGTCTCTCTATAGAAAATGAGCATATAGAGGATGTTTCACATCCAATCCTGACCTTTCTAGGCCTATATGGCAAAGATTCCCACAATGTATTGGTTCTGATTTTTGGCAGAGGGTAATGCTCTTAATTGCATGTCCCTACTTTAATCAGTTATCAAAATTGTGTCGCCACTCTGCTTAAAAAATTGCTCTAATATAAAAGAGACGATTTGCATGGGATCAAACAGGCTGTGGCTGGTATTCAATCAATTTTGACTAAAGAATTCAACCATGTTAAAGAGTCCTTTATTGTCCCCACCGACGAGTTTCGGAAAGGGCATAGAAAATGAGCAGCGTCTGTGTGTATGTGGTGTTCCTCCATGATACAATTGTTACCACCCCACCTTCTTCAGTCACTGCACACATACTTAGATATTCATGGGACTCCGTTAAAGGAGTCGTCCAGGTTTTATACTGGATGGAGGTGTGACCGAGGTTTTTTTTTAAGGATGCAGTGGTCGAACTTCGGCGGGGCACACTTTTTATGCATCATAAATCCGAGTTCGCCCTTTGTGAATCAACACATGCACATAGTTTTTTTCAAAGCAAAGGTTGATTTGTACAGATTAGCAAATTTGTACCTTAAACAACACCTCTTTGCATATAACATATATCTGGTTTGGCCAATTGTATCTGGGTTTGGTCTGTTTGCATATTCACAGATTGGTAAAAAAATGCCTTAAAATGCCAAATAATTAACAGAAATAAATAGGTTAAAATTTTATTTTGGTTGCAGTTAATATTAAGCATATGGATTTGGACTTTGGCATTTAATTTTTTTTTTAACTAGATTTAAAATAAAAATATTTTTTTATATCTAAAAAAAAATTGGTTCAGGAAGTTTTTTCCCTGTACATTTTGTCTTGTTCTTCTTCTAGGCATAGCCACTGTACTGGCAAGGCTCTAATGTGTTCCATGCATCCTTTATCCTATAGCAGAAGCACCAGGCAGACTAAAGAACAGGGCGAACACACACAGACAATTTGGCTGGTACCGACAAAGAAAAGGTAAGCATTAGCGTAAGCAGGGGACGTCCCGGGTCCCTTTAAGGGCATTTCGTGATCCACAACCTCGTCCCCTAACTTACCTCAAAAAGTTGACATTTTTTTATAATCATCTGAACCATTAGCCTTAGTAATCCATTTGTACCTAATCTTACATGCAAATTCAGTCGTATCTGATTTAGAATTCAAATTTCGTATTTTTCGTGTGCTGTAAACGACAATACATACAGTGCCTATGGGACTGTGGGAAACCAGCAATTGGCTCATAACACAAAACAGAAGAGCGGCCAACTCAAATTTTGTGAATAAGCTTTTCTCAAGGGCATCTAGTGAATCATGAATTAAAAAAAAAAAAAAAAGGTGCTGGAATCACGAAATGGACCTTTAACTTTTAACACAGCGTGGTGTCTGAAGTTCTAGAAGTTCCCCAGCAAATTGTAAAGCATCCTAATTCATTCATGCCTTGTCATGGTCTGCTACACAAAAGTCTTGTGTACATATTTTTCATCTGTTTTAAGAATCAAACACCACCAGAAAATGTATAACGCTTATGAGACTACTGACATCAAGGCATTGATTCTCATAGCTATAAAGGTGCATTCATACTGCATCTGTGTTGTGATGATTTGCGTGCCCCGAACTGCAATCTCTACCCTAACTATTGCTTTGCGGTACCACAATAAAGTTAATATATTTTAATCTGGATTTGCAGTGAAGTTGCGTTAAGTTGTGGCAGAAATTGATTATCACAATGCAACATGCATCGAGGTATGAAGGACACTTAACGTGGACCTGATTTTCATAGATTTGAACTGCAGACATGTGGCAGGGAATGTTGGACTATGCAAGGTTGTTTGCCTATATTGTTTAAGCAATCTCGTGTCAAAACCCGTCCACATTTTTCAAAAGGTGATCGTACTCTCTCGTGTGACCTGCCAACTGACTGTAAACAGCAGTGGCGTAACAAGCGTTGTCCCCTCTGAGGGGGCAAGTTTTCATTCTGCTTTCACTCATTAAAGGGGGATGGCCGCGATTTAAGGATATGAAGCTTTTTCATCTTAATAAAGATGGCGTATTCACTCCACCAACCACATCTGCTAAGTTTCATGCCGATATTTCAATCCGTTTTGATGCAAGAGCTAAAAACGTGATTTATAGACCCATAGAGACTTCGTTAGTTAGTTAGACCCAAGTTTTAAATCTGTTTTGTCCCCGCGTTACGAGGGTGGCCGGATACCCTCACGCAAGCAATACGCTGTTGTGATAGGATTTATTGGAGCACAAGAATTGACCGGATGCCCTTCCTGACGTCCATCCACATTTGTCCGCGGTGGGCCTAGCCTTTGGGCCAACCACGACCCCCATGCAATGCAGCACGTTCTGGATGGCCGCCATTAGCCTTCCAAGCTGACGGCCCTTGTAGGTAGATCTTTTTCATTCTACAGGGTACCAGCACCCTCCTCATCAGAAATTCGATTGGGGTGATGGTTTAGCCACCGAACAGCTCCGCCCTGGGACAGGTAGTACTGGTTCCAGGATACCAGTACAGGGCCCTAAAAGAAAACCTGACCTGCACACTGTGTAAAGTTAATATTGGTCGACCCAAATGGGCACATTTTTTGCTCATACCTACCAAATCAAACATCATTTGGCCCTAAGATTTCACAGGTAATGAGAAAAAATAGTAGCTTTCTTTCTGATCCAAAATTTTGACCACATTCGGTAAAATCTGGGCTTTCTGTGGGACGGGGCTATTAGTGATCGGGCCATGGACCTTTAAACCAAATTGAGCACTATTAACTACACATTCGGCACTGTACGTTTTGTGCACAGAACCACCATATGATCTCTACGTCCAACCATCATTTTCCCTTTAAAAAGACAGGGCCTTGCAACAAATATTAACATATGAAAGGGGCTCGCTGAAATTTTGGAATGTTTGTGGATAATATTTATCTCATTTTTTTCTCTTTGTATAGTATGTGCTCTGAGAAGAGCCGTTCGCCCATGACATGAAAAAAAATAATACAACCTAAAAATTTTTTTAATAATTGATGGTTGAATATAGCTCTTTATTATCATACATCTAAAATTCATTATGTTCTTTATATATTTATTGCTTTAATCTAAACTCCTCTTGAATTGCATCAATTTTCTTAACGAATTAAATGGCATCATTAAAAAGGAGAATGATGAATTTTAGTTATAATACGTATCCGGAAGATTCAGACTGAAATATTAAAACCTGACTTTCGCCAGGATCCTCTCTCGTCCAATCGCTTCAAGCACAAAGTGTCACAGAACACCGATTTGGTCGCCAGGATCCGTCGATTGTCGTGTGGGTCTAGCATGGCACGTCACTCAACGCAGTGCCAAACACTGATTGGCTCCCGCCTTTTTCTGACACTACCGTAGGATCCTAGAGCAACAAAGTTTCTCACGTCAAAGCTGCGATCCGTAAAATGGACCAAGCAGCATGGAATCGAGAGTAACGGCTATCCAATCATCGACAATTAACTAATAAGTTCGCTGATGGGTTAAAAGGAAACGGAACTGTTCTCGCTAAGATCCAGTTATAAACAACATAAAGGCGACTGATTTCCCTATAACGAGCTGTAACTTATTGTCCAATGGGCTGCAAATACAACAACGACGTGGAGAGAAAGACAATTTCACGCGGCGAGATTCCCAAAACCGCGACCCTGAATTTGAAGGTTGAAAACTATCTCAAATCTAGGCTGGATGTCTGAACCCCATGATGGCTAAGTTGTCAAATACGGAGAAGAATTTTGAGGAGACGCAGCCACGAGGAAACTCAAAGCCAGCTCTGAAGATAAGGAAGGTAAGGTGAATGCACCTGAGACTGCTGAGTTGGACGAAGAACCCGCCGTAAAAAGTGGTCTGCTGAGTTTGATGCAGGGGAAGCTAATGCAGCTTCGCATTGACTTTCGTCAGGTGACGGCCGGGGTCGCCGGTCGTAGAAAGCGACCGTGGACTTCGCTCACGACAAGTCTACGGCAGACCATCACCCTCCTCCGCCACCACCTGCCAAGATGTGACTGTCTCGAGTGCAACACCACCTAGGCGTCGTGTACAAGTACAGCATCAACAAGATTATACTTATAGGCGTGATACGCCAAAGGCTCTTTCCAGAGCCCATTTCCTTCCAAAGAGAAATAGATTGTCACAAATGAATACAATATCAACATCAATTCCCTTGGAATTCACTTACACCCTGAATCTCCTAATATTATAATATTAAAGGGGCAGTCTTTGGTCCAGACGGCTCTTTGCAGAGCCCCCTGAATCTTCTCTTATATGAGTGGATTTATATGGCAGACACGCATTTAAACCCCTCACACGAGATTCGCTCAATATATTAATTATTCAGTAATTATTAAGATAACCAACATGCAAAATCTAAAATAAATTGGGATTCTAGATTTTCCATGCACGTCGTATCTTTATTATGAAAGGTTTAGGCCTGCAAAATACGAATTTAACAATCACAGAATCCGACCATTTTAGATCCGTACATGCTTATTGCCCTACGGGGCCTAATTAATTGGATCTAGAGCTTAGTTCGGTTCTCGGGGATGGTAACTTTGCCCCCAGCAGCCCTACCGGGCCTGACTGGTTTGATTGATACCCAAACAATGCATAGTACGGGGATTTTGACGGCGCGCTGCGCCCGTCCCTCATGCTAGGGTAAATACGGTTTTCCTGCCCTAGGAAAAATCCTACCGTATGCATCATGGTATGACCGTAAAATACCACCACGCTGTCCTCATTGTGGTGTATCAATTACAAAGATAACACAACACCTGAATTTTTAATAAACCAGAATGCATGTAGGATTCATCTTTGTCAGATCCGCATTCATTTTATTTTTTCTAAAAATGAATCAAATCAGCCTCTAAAAAAATAAAGTGACATAATGTAAAGGTTAAAACATGTAAAATGATCTTATTATGGGTCTACACACACCTATGTGTAGTATAGCACCACACAATAAGATAACAATGCATTTTTTTTTACAAATATGTGTCATGATATTATATATGAGATGAGTTAAAGGAAAGCAGGTTTTAAGGAGACCAGTTACCCACATATTTTTATAAACCAATACAGGCTTAATTAATACGACAAATACAAATTCAATACCCACTCAGATGGTCCAACGTTGTTCTTAATAGTTGAAGCCATTGGATAAATACTTTCTATTGTAAGGCAGCAACGCGACTTCTTGAAAAGATACTTCTTTCTTCCCTATTTCAACCTAAGGATATATCCCAAAATTTTCCCCCCGCTCCTATATCAGCTCAATCGGGGAATAACTGCAGATAACAATAACACCTTCCCTCTGTAATCCTATTAAACAAGCAGAAACAAGCACCTAGCAAGCACATATCAAGCTGAACAAGCTAAAGCAAGCTATAAAATAACCAGGCACTTGAACAACAATAGAACCACTTGAGGGCACTCAAGTGAAATACTCTTAGCTTTTTTCATTGCTTGTTTTCAGTGGTTTTTGCTTGTTTTCTTTTTGTTTGAGCTTGCTTTGGAATGTTATAGCTTGGTTTCTGGCTTGTTTTGCTTTTCTGGGAATAAGTTTTATTGTTAGTTGATGTTAATCCCCTTTCAACCACAGGATTAGAGGACAAGACTTTTTTCACAATCAAGCATTTTTATGTTTAGCAGTGTGTACCACTACGTAAAATCTGGGGCTTCGGGGACGAGGCTATTAGTGATCGGCCCATGGACCGTTAATGACCTCATTCTTGTTGATTTTCAAATTAAGCTAGCACCGCAAAGGTAATTTCTACACTAATCTAGGACAGGACTGTGTTTGCCGCTGGGTGTAGCGTGACCTTTTCCTTAGTTCCCAATGCCTACGTATACTTGCTACCATCGGTCAAGTCAGCACGCTAACTGGAGGACAAGTCTACAAATACAACTATTTCCAGGTAATATTTCTCAGATACAGAAAATTCTACTCGTGATTTATCCCATGCATTGCCATAGAGCGCCCTCTGTTGATATCTCGCTATCTACGATAACCTTTTCCATGTGTTCTCATAGCTCTACTTCAAAAGCACTCCTTGATACATTGTGATGTAATACTACATCGAAGGACTTACAATCATTACACTGAGCTGGATTTCCTTTTACAAACCATTGTTGACTGAAATATCTCATTTCCCTTCTAGAAATGGAATGCCCCAAAATCCCTATTTTAGCACCCCTAAAAAACAGAAATGGTCCTCCACCATTGACCCCAGTTCCACCTTTTGGCCATTACTCTCCCCATTCCGTTTTGGCCGCCTTACCAACGGACGCGTGTTACCGCAGCTCTGTCAATAGCAGCCAAAATTAACAGATATTTAGATCTATGGATAGTTTGTCGTCTCATACGTCATACTCCTCTACTATACCATACTATCCTGTATATATTACTGATAGATAACGTTGGACATTTATTACTATCTATTTGCACGGAATAAACGGCGACTTTTACGCCGTCCGGAGGAGTTTTTTATTGTGTATCCTTTTTTGTGCCGCCGTGCGTCCATGTGATCTGTGGTAGCGGTTAAAAAAGGTAACAAAGGAAGCCATTGCCGCCCTGTTTGCGATGAACATTGGATCCTTGCTATTTGTGAGCCTGTTTTCTGTTTTTTGGAGTTTGCCATACTATCAATAAGACAGTTCTTTTGGGTGAGTGTCTATTATTTATATTCTTATGCGCTTGTTTGTATTTTTAATTAAATATGTGAAACTGACTTTGTAAAAATGCTTTACCGTTTGTGACTTTGTTACCGCGAAGGTATCTTTGTCTCCGTCGCGCTTGGCGGGCCGGGTTTTTACCGCGGCACGCCTTGTTTTTCATCGCTCTTTTTTCGTTCCGTCACGCGCCTCCCATCTGGCTCTCTTCACCCCACTTTTTCACAGCGTCTTTGGCGCTTGCCGCCCCCCGCGACCCTCTTTTTCCGTGCGTTCATTACGGGTCTTGTTTCCCCGCTGTCGCTCGCTCCTTTTGGTGCTTGTTCCGTGTGCGGTGGCCTTTCTGTTTTCAATTGTTCGCCATTGAACCAGTTTTCCCTCCCTGTTTATGTTCGCTAAGGGAAGGGGGGTGGGTGTTCGGGCTCCGGTCCGATGTTCTTCCAAGGCGGCCCAGCTGCTTTGGGAGCACCTTAAGATGTTGTAGCTTTGGCTACTTCATGGCGGGTTAGTAGGGCATTTCTCCCTCGGAGTTCTGCCCGTCTCCCCTCGCTAAACCGCCGCTGGCTCGCTGGTTACGCCCTAGGGCTTCTCCGGTGCACGGCTATCTGCGGTCTGCTCTGGCCTTTTTCCCTTGGGTAGTATTTGCGGCTGTGGCAGACATTCGTTACGCAGCCTCGGTTGCCTTCATAGCGTTCTTGTTGGCCGCTTCCTCGTGGGCCAGCCTGGCTAGCACGTGGCCGGCGCTGGCTCGCCTTGATTTAGCTCGTTGCTTTATCGGTGCCGGCTAGCGTGGTCTTGCTCTCTCTCCTCTCCCTGTGGGATTGGGGGGCTGCAGTCCGTCCGGTGGTGTGTGTTGGCTATGTGATGCCCCGGGTTTTCTCGGGCCTATCCATCGCCAGTACCGTCTCGTGGTTTTGGGGTCTCGGACCCTGCGAACCAGTGCTGCAGCTGTGGTACCGGTCCTCGGGGGCTTGATTCGTCCAGCCCTGATGTGGTTTCCTCGTCGTTGCTCTGTTGACTGGGGCGCCGCGTGTGTCGTTTATGCTCACTGCTCCCTCGCATTGCTAGCCGTGCGGTGTCAATCTGGCTCGTGCTGCATGCTTCACCAGGCCTTCACTGGCTAGGTGGGGCGCGCAGCGCTTCGCCCGGTTGGTACCCGCTCACGCGGGTAACCGTGCGCGGTTTACTGGTGCCGTTTCTGCCAGCACTGGTTTCCCCTTCCGGTTCAGAGCCGTTACGGCACAACCCTGCAATGGCTAGCCTGCTCGCCCCGCAGGGTAATCTGGCTCCGGCTGCCTGCTTCACCAGCTTCACGGGCCCTAGGTGGGGCAAGCAGCGTTTCGCCAGGTTGGTCCCCGTTCACGCGTGTCCGTGTGGCGGTTACTGGTGCGGTTCGTCCAGCTCTATTTCCGCTACGTTCCGCGTTACGGTAACACCCCTTGGGTGTTTTTCCGTTCTCGTCGCCCATCGTGGGTCACCATTCACGTGGCTTGCCTTCGTGGGGGCTCGGTGGCAGCTGCAGCATGCCCCTCTCAGGGCGCGCTGCTTGCCCATGCGTAGCCCATGTCGCTATTAGTCTCTTGCGGGTTGTATAGCTCGTGAATTCCGGGACTTCTAGGGGCTGTTCTCCCCGCCTTCGTGCGCGTAGTACTCCTCCCTTTTCTAGCGTCTCACTCACCTCTCGGAGGTGATAGGCTTGGGTTGATTGTTTAAACTCAATCCTCTTTGCCGCACTTCCTTCCCGCAGGGGTTGCGCGCATGGTGACGTTTATCCCCGTCGTTGGCGTTGCGAATTCCGGGCTTACCACAGCGACTGGGTCCCCCCCCTCTTACGGGGCTGTTGCTCGGGTGTTTTGTTTGTCCGTCCTTCCCTGTGTTTACTTTCAACTCACGGCGCCCGCCCGTGTCTCCCATTGCGTGGATGTCGCCGGCCTCCTTGGCTTCTCGTGCAACCCTCGGGATGCTGTAGTCTCGGCGGTTTCTCTTCGGTCTACCCAAGTCCTGCTCTTTGCAGGGCTCCCCTACGGGGCGGCCTACTGAGTGGCTTCACCTCTGTCTGGCATGTTGCCTTGCCTTGGGGGTGTGAGCCCTCTCAGCCTTGTGTATTCCTTGGGTTACCGCGTCATTCTCTGACTTTGCTCTAGCTTCTGCATGCAGGGTCCCCACCTTTGGTGGTGCTCCTGCCCGCCCTGTGCATGCCTAGCCCCGCCTCGGCCTGGGCATGGGGCTGGGGCGCATCCTGCCTTGCTATTAGCTTGCAGCTTTGTCGGGGTCCAAGACCTTAGCCTTTATGCACTTTGGGCCTGTCTGTCTGCTACCCCTCCCATGGGCTTTTCAGCTCTGGGCCGTCCGTCTCTTCCGTCGCTGACCTATGTTGGCGGCCTGCTCTTGCTGCCTCATTAGCCTAGCTCCTTCGTGGTGGCTAGTCCGGGCCCTTTCCGTGTGCACCATCGGGGCTTTAGGCCTCTGGTCTCTGCCAGTTAGGCGCTCGGCCATTTAGGCCTTGGCTGGCCTGGCTCTTAGGCTCTGTTAGGATTACTGCTACCCTAGCCTGGCCGCTGTCTCCCTTGGGGAATTGGACTCAGCTAGAATGCATGCTTCGCTGCTCCCCTCCTGGGATCAGCGGGGCCTAGTGCCGCTTCCAAGTCGGGCCTAGTGACAGTTGCCGGCTGGCGTTAGTCTCTGTTCCCCCTTGGTCTCGACCATGTATCCAGCTTGGGTGTGATACTGGTCCTTTGGTCTTTAGCCCCCGACTTCCGTGGTAGGTCGTGGCCTTATCCTTGGCCTTCCTTTGACTTTCGCCTTGGCATAGGCCTTGGGGCTTTCATCGCCTAGCCTGTGCTACTCGTACTTAGACACTTCATCTCTCCATTCGGGGTAAGCGGGCCCTGTTTCTTTCCTCCTCCTTTCCTCGCAGCTTGGCTGGACCCTTGTTCGTACCTAGCCTGGCCTAAGCTGATGCCCTGCGCGTGGTGTATTCCTTGGCCCCCCCTTGTCTTTGTTTATGAGGCCTGTGCCAATGCCGGTCTGGCGTGGCACCTCCAGGGGCTTCACTGGCCGGCCGAGTCTTGGGTATGGGCTTAATGTCTTCTCCCTTGGCCTTACCCTCCATACGGGAACCTGAACATCACGCGCCTGGCTGGTTCCCCTTGCCCCTCCGTCCGCACTCTTGTGCGGGCGCGTGACTTTGGTCTTATCAGCTTGATGCTTAATGCTCGGGTTCCCTCTGTGGGGCTTGGCTCCCACCGCCCCCCCAGGTGATTCCCCGTCCCCCCCATCTGGGCTCTGTTTTGTCCTGCACGCTGGTGGTTTGGCTCTTTTGTCTAACCTTACCTGTGCTCCCAAGCCTTACTCCTCGCCCCTTGGGCTAGCCCTTGATGTCTTTCGACTTTTGCCTGAACACTGCCCACTGTTGGGTCCGTGTCTTGACCGTGGATCCCCTTCCCTCCCGTTTGTTCGGGAGTTAGGGCTGGGCCACCCCCCCCTTTGACAGTTCTCGCACATTCCTTTGGCTCCCGGCTGACTACCCTGGTCCCGCTTCCTCCCTCGGGGGGACCTGGACGCAGGTATTGGGTCGGCTCGACGGTGCCACTCATTTTTGGGCTCGTTGTACACTGGCTTAGCGTCTGGCCTTGTTCCGGCCCTAGCGTTGGGGCCGTCCAGGGCCTATCGTTGGGGCTCGTCCGGGGCCTAACGCGGTTCCCAGGCTTCAGGCCCAGGTTGCTCCCTCTTCGTCGGGGTCTGTCTTATGGGGGTTCCCCCCCTCCCCTTCCAGGCGGTTTATTCAGGCTCCGTTGTTTCGATCGCTTCAGCTTGCGGGTTTTTCTTTGGCCACGCCTGTCTGCCTCAACTGTGCTGCCTAATGGGATCCCCGCGACGGGGTATTCCCTGGGTTGGTGGGTTCTCCGAACTCGCCTTCACAGGTGGCTTTCTCATTTGTTTTGGGCAGTATGACTGGTCTAGTCTTCCCGCCGTGCCTTTTTTGCGACGGATCTTTTGCTTTTCCCCTTAGAACCCTCCGTGGGTCCGGGGCACGTTCTGTTGCTCTGAATCCTGGTCCTTTACCGACCTGGGAGCCCTTGACAGGTGGCTGCCCACTTCCTCTGGGGATTTTTTTATCCGCTCTATCCTAGTCGGTCAAAGTCTGTGACCTGAACTTAAAGTCCGGTTTGGGACTTTCCGCCCCCGGGTGGGAATGTCTCCGGGGCGTAAACCCCCGCGTGAGTCATTCTTCATGTCTGAGAACGTCTCGAGTTTGTTTACGAGTTTGGTTACTCCCTTTTCTCGTCTTTTCTCGAGGACTTTAGTGATCCTTTTATCGGTATCCTCGCCCGTTCTGTTAGCAACTGCTCCGGCTTCCCCGAGCAGTTAGTGATCTCTCGGCTCGGGTCGCCTTTTGGGGCTCGACTTGTGTTCCTGCAGAGCTAACCTCTGGGTACTCCCCTCTGGAACTCTCGTTGGTTTGACCCACTTTATCTACCTTTCGGGCCAGGAAGTTACTCTGGCCCTATCTGGGAAGTGTCTAGTTTAACAATTTTACTAGCTTTGACTGTTCTTCGGTTGCCCGGTTCAGGTGCCGCGGCTCCCGGTTTTTGCGGAGGTCTGCCTGGTTCTGTCTACCTCCGATTCGAGGCCTGAATCGCCCCTCCTCCTCACTGGCTGTGACAGTCTGAGGTGGACTTTTCGCTGCATTATTTTGATGCTTTGCCTGGCCGTCTCCGATCGTCCGTTGTCTGGATTTTGCGGTCGACTAGCTCAGCCTAACACACAGCCTAGGTTGGTCGTTTTCTCATTGACCTCCTGAAGGGGCGTCCCGTTTCTGACCCGAATCTAGTTCCCATCTTGGGTCTGAGTTCCTACTATCCCGGCGAGTTTCTTCTTTTGCGAAGCCCCAAATCGTCCTTTGGGTGCGGCCGTCGCTCTAGCCTCGCTTTTTATTTCTCTTTAGGTCCCTTTCCGGTCTGGAATTAGCTCCGTAGATTCCTTCTCTTTGTAGCTTCTTCTTCCGGGTCATGGTCGGACTTATCTCTCACCCTCCACGTGGCGGGGGCCTGGTTAGCGCTTCATTCATTCTCTCCTCAAACTTGTATCTCCCCCGGGGCCTCTCTCCGTGGGGTTCTTCTGTGATGTTCTGATCGGACCCCATCTCTAGGGGGCCCCGCTCCTCCGTTTTTGGGGTTTAGGCTTCGTTGCCCCGCTCTTTTACGCGGGTCCGCTCTTGCGCTTCTCGTTCCCCCCCCCGGATCATCAGTTTGTTCGCAGGCGGTGAAGGCCTTGTTTCTCCGGCCTTTGCCGCGGGGTGCTTCGGGCCCCTTTTTCCAAGGGCCAACTTCGCACTCCATTCTCTGTCGAGCTCTTCCTCGCTTATTCCTTAGGCTTGGGTTTTCTCTCGGATTCGCGGCTCTGGATCTCCTCCAAAAAACTTTGGACCATGTCTTTTAATCACATTATAAAGTCTAAGGTCCTTTTACTCGCCCCTGGTGTACTCCACTGTCTATGTGAGTTATTGGCTTCCTAACTTTTGGAATCTAGATTCCTTGTGTTGTTTTCGGCTCTGGCGTTTTTGATCTCAACTCTGTGACTGCATCCTATGGCTTTTTTGGCTACCCCCCCCCCCCCCTTTTTTTTTCTCCGAAATATAATGTTCCACCTCCGACTAAGTGAGCCAGTCTGGTGTTTGATTGAAATAATTCCTTCAACCGGGGTTAATGCATATATTGCAGTCAACATTGGTGTACAGGAAATCAGCTCAGTGTAATGAGTTAGGTTAAAAACACATTATGGTTTTTTTTAATTTAAATCATATAACTGCGGCCTGATTTCCTTTCCAATGTTGACTTCCCGCTTCCAGGCCGCTCACAACATAAATGTGCACGCGTCGTGGGGCTCTGAGCCAAACGGAAATTGGGGAAGATAATGGGCCCGCAGGTGTTGACTGGGGTCACTGGGTTTAGACCAATTTTTCTCTTTTTTTAAAATTAATCTTTTAAAATAGGGATTTTGGGCAATTCCAACTTCTCAGAAGTGGAAATGCTATATTTCAGTCAACATTGAAGAAATCAGCCTCAGTTGATGATTATAAAACATAATGGTTTTCAACTAATTTTGTGAAGCTACACAATCCACATGGATTGCACAGCAGCTCTGTTTTTTCTCAGCCTTACCTATCACTAAGTACTCTAGGACCAGGGCCGTACACAGGATTTTTTGGGGGTACTGGACTTCGAAGTGGACCTTTTTTTAACCCATCAATGATGGGGTTTGTTGCTATCGAGAGCGGCGTTTTTATATGTCGGGTCCTTGTTAGGCAAACCTAGTCGGCCGTTTTATGTCCATTTCCGCCGAAAATTCGTCAAATATTCTAGACGGTGGTGCCTTTTGGTGGGTAGGAAATATTTTTTAATTTTAGTGACGGCATCATTTTGGGGATGTTTTTATGCTTTTTTCGGGCATCTTTGGATTCCTCGCTTGTCGTCTTTCTGACTGAAATCTATTGCTTTGTGTGCGCGTTAAGCGGTGCTTGCGGAGTATACTTCGGGCGAAATGACCTGAGTCGTCCTGATGTGGCAAGGAAAGAGGTCAAACACGATTGCAAGAGTAAGCTCAGTTCATATCGACTTGCCACCAACAAGCGCTTGAGCAGATTTTAAGTGTAAACACGCACGCCCTGGGCCTGACCCCTGGAACCAGCTGGAGCGAACCATTTTATATTTAAATGTTTTTTTGGGGAAGGGGAGGGAAGTGGAGTTTGTACAGTGTTTAAATAAATAAATGGAGGTTGTTCATATTCGTCCCATTTGTTAGGGTTTTGTTTTCTTTCTTAAACGTAGTCCTATTGTTATATTTTTTACGAATGTAGCTTATTTTATTTGGAGAAAGTGCTTGTGATGGATTTTTGAGTGCAGTTCTCCCTCCTTTATTGTATGGTGTGTCCGGCCTCGGGCTGTTGCCATTGCGACATATTACCTTTTTTGCCGACGTAATCCATTTGTACTCATAGGGTACTTGTACTTATGGCTGAGACTAATATACCTACGTAGTTAGATTATTCTCAGCTTTATGGGTTTCTTAGACTTGAAACAATGTGTAATAGATACATCTGTCTTATGGAATCGGTTTTTCAAATTTAATGGACAGAGTTACGCTGTTGTTGTAAAACAGTATATTATGCCTATTGTTGTATTATTATGTCATCTATTCATTATTAAGATCTGGCATTAATCCTGGGCTTCAAGGTACTAACTTATTCGTAATCCTTGGCTCCCGCCTTGCTGTATCCATATATGGGGTTGTTTATATGAATTTCAAACATAATTGGAATCACCGTTATCTGGGGGGGGGATCAGACCCTGTGTTAATCATGGTTTGGGGGCCGGCGGTTTTCGCAGTTGTTGCTAATCTTGATGCGGAGACACTGAATAACACCACCCTAATGCTTCAATCTGTACCAGTCCTAATAGCGCTATTTGCCTATAAGGACAATGACCGTCAGTAAATTGAGGCATTGGGTTTCTTATGATGTTACATGTGTCAGAGGAAATGCTGCATCCAATTGAAACTATAGGATTTATTATCAAGCCTTAATCCTTTGTCTTTAGCCTAACCCTTAGTCACTATAGAGTTTTGGACATTGTCGATTAGCAAGAAAATTATGTGGCCCGATCCACCTGTTTCATGAACAAAAGTAAATGGCATTTCATGTGTATAATACATATCTTTGAATATATAGTTAGTGCAAAGCAGGAATAGCATAGAATTGAATTTTTCTCTGCCGTCGGACCTTTTAATTTAATAATTTAACATGACAACGAAGGTAGGTTGAATCTATATGGTTTTTGGGAACCACACCGAATGTTGTTGATGTATACGAAAGTATTGTGCAAACACTCGGCATTTGTTATTGGCTCATATCTACTTTGTCCCTCCCGCTGTTGTATTTGCAGGATGTTACTTACTCCATCATCATGTTTCCCCTTACGTTCGCATATTGATCTTCCTTGTTTGCAGTCACATAACAGCAGGAGTGATGGTTTGTGGTGGTAAGATCGCTTGGCCAGATGGTTCATGTGTATTTGCCTAATACATTTCGGTCAACTTGTTTGACGTGGCTGTGGAACAGCCTTACAGCTTCTGGAGTGGTGTTCCACTGTCGAATTTCGAATCATTTTCCAACGAAGGTTCTAGAATGAAGATATGGACGTAACTATATTAACTTCATGGTATTTAGATTATAATACATTCCTGACTATTTTACGCGAATTGTTAGCTTGTTTGGCAACTGAGACCGACAATTTCTGTTATTAGTTCATCTTATAAATACAATCGACTCCAATAGACACTTGAGTTCTTTGTTCCCTGTGCGAACTCCATTCCTGGCTATCGTTATTGCCCATAGGATTAAAACTCAACATATACAATTGCCAAGTGTTGTATTCCAGTCAGGCCGACCTATTTCAAGATACCAGGCCCTAACACTTACAAACATTGCTGTTAAATGGTCTAATCCAAATGATTACCTTACCTGCAGGCAATTTTTGTTTGTTCCCTAATTTTGCATTATACACCTGTTGAATGTTCTTGACGTTTTTGGCTCAGTGGTCGAGAAGGTCCAATATCACGTGACCTAGATAATAAGATGTGATGCCCCTTGCGTTTATCAGCGATGAGGAACTATGTACAGAACTTACTGTCGCGACCTCAGTCAAGATTACACCCAATAGAAATTTCTCTTTCATCCGGTTCTAGTTGTATGCCTAGAATCAGCCCCGCTTTGACGAATGTTATTATAATTAAGCAACACTAATTACCATAGTAGCCCGTGGCCCGTGCATGTGGCCGTACTGCAAACCGCAAAGGCCATTGATGAATTAAGAACCAGGGCGGGAACCAATTGGTTTGGAAAAATACCGCGAGACGGCAACAAATTCCATCTCTTTCTCAGGAGGAGGAAACAGATGAGGAAGGTTAACCTGTGTATCAAATAATCCATTATACACGGCTAGAACAATCACATGATTGAAGCCCGTAATTTTAATCCCTTCAAGCATGTATGTTTTGTAGGATTTCCTAATTACGTCCCCCGTTGGTACAGGGATCCCCCGTTTTACAAAACGCAAAGGGCGAGGTAGTCCTGAGCAGACCTGACTCCACACAGCCAGGGCTCTGACAGTGCCGTTCGCTATTCCGATTATGTTTCTTTCCCACTGATCAATAGACACGGAATATTGGGGCCTCATGACCCACGCATCAATCGCCGCAGCTACGTAGTCACTCTGTAGCAAGAAAAGGCGGTGGCTGGTAAATTCCAACACCGCCTTCTGCCATCCACCCGACTTTTCAGAGAACGGATTCACACGCATATCGAAGGTCATTATTAAAATCAAATCCAATCAGATCAAAAGTGTTTTATTACCTAACATCAAAGCATGCACTAAGAAAATAACTACGCCTCTACGATTAAATTAAGAGCTAAAGAAACCGACGCCCTATGTTTAAAATGGCGCGCCCATCTTGAACACACGTATGTCCAAGGGTGTCTTTTTTCCATATTGCTCTGCCTTATTGATCTGTTTTCTTTTATACATGACGTCATACAATTCAACACAGCCTGGTTCCCTGCATAAACAAAATGGACCGAATTGAAATTAAATTTATCTCTTAAAAACTGTCCCAAAAATGACACCGAACCCATGAGTGTCACGTTAACCGTATTTACTAATCTCGTTTCGTATTTTGAATGAAGAAAAATATTTTTTTTAATGAGATCTAGCTAATTAGTAAAAGCTTGCACGCAGCGTAAAATTTTCCGAGTAACGATGTGTTCTTCCTTTAGCATCACAACCCCGCAGCATTAATTACATAGCGAATGTTCTTTGAAATTGTACCCAGTATACCATATCCGAAGTACTTTTCAAAGAGAACTTTTGACATTACTTGACTTTAATCAGTCAGAAATAATGGGACACTTTTAGTTCGACAACTTTTAAGTCATTTCAAAGAGAGTGCCTTTTTTGCATATCACGATCGTAGCCCGGTTCCGGATTGGTTTATTATCGTGACCTTTGAGACTGCACGAACAAGGTCGTCGCAATATCAATGTTTACGTTCAGCCTCATGGCGAAATAAATACAAGTTTCGTGCGGTTTCTTTGTGTTTCATACGATTAAACCATTTTTTATTTGTTTACTACTTTTTTGCAACTTATTGTTCAAATCAGCATCTGGAGGTATAATATATTTTCTACTCAGGTTCGGCCAATAAATCTAATATAGTGTAAATTCGTGTAAATCTGTCATCTCAGTCTCCCGCTCATAAAAAAAAAAAGTCCTAATATAGTATAAGCATAAAGAAAATCGATATCTGTGGCATTTGTTTATTTATTTTCCCATTTTCCAGTATTTTTCCGATCGCCTCATTGTTTATGTCTCTCGGTGAACTTGCACGGCAACGACGGGTAGAAATCAGTGTGGCACGGGTCCCATCCTTCGTTCCCACATGGTTCGCCAGACCCGTTTTAATCATTTTTATTTCCGATTTTCCATTTTCATCATTAAATACCTCATCGTCAATGTTCAGCTATAATTTATCCATAACAACGCATATGAGCGATTCGAATGTCCGACTAGAAAACAACACAATAATGTGAAAACAATTTTTGGCTCATGGTGATCCCCAAGTTATTTTACATCACACACAGCCACAACAACCATGTGTGCGGAGCTATTAAGGTCGAGTACAAGCACATGTAAGTTGCATGGGGTGCGGTTATATCAACTGCACCCTGAGTAAGGCCCATTAGCCGACGACCCGAGTAAAAATTTGGGGAAGCACTACTTCCGTCCACGATAAACTTTTCACACCGGCTATGTTTTTTATGATTCTTGTATATCAACAGCTTACTCAGTCCGGTCAATAAATGCATCATCTATTTACCGGCGGTCTGTCTCTCTGTCTTCTGTCGTCCCTGTCTGTCAGTGTGTCTGGTTGTCCATGATCGCGTCTATTTCTCGGACAACCAAGGGTCGCACGTTCCCGAAAATCTTGGTGGGTGGGTGCCCCTTGACCAACCTAAGACCGAGTTGTATTGTTTAGTGATTCAAAGTCAGCAGTGGTCATGTCAAGTGCAGATGAGGTCAAATGGGGGTAACATTGGTGTATGGACACGGAACTTGGAGTGTGGGTTCGATTTTTGATGGACGAAAATTTTGAGGTCACAACAGGGTCATTAGGGTGTCGT
Source organism: Ophioderma brevispina (assembly GCA_023653785.1). Classification (NCBI taxonomy): domain Eukaryota; kingdom Metazoa; phylum Echinodermata; class Ophiuroidea; order Amphilepidida; family Ophiodermatidae; genus Ophioderma; species Ophioderma brevispina. The sequence goes on from JAMKCH010006245.1 coordinate 48,945, forward strand.
TCAAGGTCAAAGAGGTTAAAGCATGGTTTTCTCGGACACCAGGGTTTTCATCGTTCCCGAAACTTGGGTAGGGTGGTGCTCGTGACCCTCCGAAGACCGAGTTAATATTGGTTAGTGGATCAGTGGTCATCGAGGTCATTCAAGGTCAATGAAGTCAAATGGGGTAGTAACGGTGGTGTATGGACATGAAACCTTGGAGGGTGGGGTCGATTTTTTTTGATTCGAAAGGTTTGAAGGTCACGACCAAGGTCATTATGGGTCATCAAGGTCAAAGGAAGTTAAACCTTGGTTTCTCGGACACTGAGGGTTGCATGTTCCCGAAACTTAGTGGATGGGTGGTGTCTCCTTGACCCTCCTAATACCGAGGGTTATATTGGTAGGTCGATCAAACGTCATCAGGGGTCATTCAAGGTCAAATGGGTAACATTGGTGTATGGACATGAACTTGGTAGGGTGGGGTCGATTTTTTGATGCGAATTTTTGAAGGTCCAAGGTTAAACGTTGGTTTCTCAAGACCGAGAGTCTCATGTTTCCGAACTTGGTGGGTGCCCCCTTGACCGTCCGAAGACCGGTTGTTTTGGGTTGTGGATCAAAAGTTCATCAGGGGGTCATTCAAGATCCAAGAGGTACAAATGGAGTAAACATTGGTGTATGGACATGATTTGGAGGGTGGGTCGATTTTTGACACCAAAAATTTAAACTGTCCATGGCAAGGTCATTAGGGGTTCTTCAAGGTCAACAGAATAGGTAAAATTGGCCCACATTTGGTGTATGGCCATGAATCTTTCAGGGTGGGATTGATTGTTGATGCCAACAATCTTAAGAGCACAACAAGGTCATCATGGTCATACAAGGTCAAATGAGGTCAAAGGGGTGAACTTTGGTGTATCCAGACGAAACTTGGGGTGGGGGTCAATTGTTGAATGACCAAAAATTTTAAAGGTCAACCAGGTCATCAGGGGTCATTCAAGATAAATGGTAACGTTGTTGTATGTACATGAAACCTGGAAGTTGGGGTCAATTGTTGCTGCCTAAACCTGTCAAAGGTTCAAAAGGTAATGAGAAGGTCATTAGTTCAAAGGAGTCAAAGCCTATTTTCTGGAGATCGAAGGCCGTACGTTTCTGCAACTTTGGTGGGTGGGTGCCCTTGATCTTCCACAATGAGTTTGTTAGTGAAGCTAAGGTCATCAGGGGACATTCAAAGTCAAAGGGGTCAAATGGGTGAAACATTGGTGTATGGAGTAAACATTGGACGTGGGGTTATTGCTGACAAAACCTTCAAGGTCAGACAAGGGTCATCATGAAGTCATTCAAGGTCAAAGGAGGTAACATGCAGGTAACCTTTGGTTGTATCCAAATGAAAAAAACCGTGTTGAGCGGGGATGATTGTTTATGGCGAAATGTTAAGGCATGTTTTAATGTCATCGGGTCCTCAAGGCCAAAAGGAGGTCAATCCAAACTTAATACAACTATACATTCCCTAACCAGCCCAATTGATGGTTACTTCATCATTGATTCACTCGTTTGAAAAAGTGGAGGACCTTTTTTTCGAAAAGTGGACCTTTTTGCTAAAAGGTGGACGAACACCCCTACAGGTGGTCCTTTTTTTGACCTTTTCAACTTTTTCATCACCACTTTCATGTCACAATTTCTTGTGGTCTACCCGATCAGGCTAGTATCTTTTCACCGATTACGATTTTAAAATTCAAAATCGGTTCTTCCGATTCAGATTCAGATGTTTTTCTTGTATTTTTTTTTTTTGCCTTTAAATGCTCCGTTTTCGGCAGCCAGAAGCTGCCAGAAATAGGAAAAGAATTGATTTACTACCACTACAACTACTGGGAAACACCATACAAACTTTTTGTTTACATAAATACTCATTGATTGTTTTCAGTTTTGATTTATTGTCACCGTTTGGGGCCTCAGTTTTGGACAATTTTAATTCAAGTTTTGGACCTTTTTTATATTATTTTAATCGTATAGAAAATCGGTAAATGAGAATTTTGCCGATACGATCAGATTCCCTATAAGGTCATAATCGGCCCGATTTCAAGAATACCGATCATAATCGGTTATTCTCTAAATTCTCCTAAATTTTGGAACCTTTTATCAAAAACTTCTAGCAAAAAAGTGGACCTTTTGCACCTCTTGTGGAATTTGGGTGGGTGCCCTCCCCCCTCTAACGGGCCTTCTCTAGGAGGCACTGGTATAGCGTCTTCTGCAGCTATAGGGAAGTGCTTCCCCTGTTCCCTGCCAGCTGTTGTCCAAATTCAAACACTGACTAACCCAGCTGTGTTTAGGTCTCATTTATTTTGACAAACCATAAAACAAAAAACAAGCAGATTGTGTTTATATTTCATCACTAACATCCTGTGTAAATTTTACAAAATTTCATTGCGGGCCATATGGTTTCCTTGCAAAATTTAGTTTTACGCATCTCTCTACCATAATTTTCATATAGAGGGCTTATAACATACACATTGTTCTAAAAATAGAGAAATTTGGCATGGGGTCAAACAGCATGCGCTAGTAATGCACAATAGGATAAGGTGATTTCTTCTGCCACAGGCTGCCAATAGCGGTGAAAGATTCTATATGACCTAACGCACAACATTAAGAGGCCTGTTGGCTTTGATGCGTAATGAGAGTAAAACCATCACAGGTATCCGATCACCGATTTCTACGGCACTTTCTACATGGCCAATAAACGATGTAGAGCTAGCATCTATTGACAGTGACAAGGCCGTCACAGTTGAGATAAACATTGGACGACAAACTGGCTTTGAGGATGCGGGCGCTTTTGTACAGGTAAGAGAGATATGGAATTGTGTTGGGGAGGGGTGGGGGTCTTTGGGTGGGGGGTGTTTTTGGGCAGGTGGGGTTCTTGGGGTGGGGGTTGTTGGGGATGGGGCTGGGGGTTGTGTGGGGAGGGGGGGCATGGATGTTGGGGAGGGGGCAGGATGTTGGGGATGGGGCTGGGGTGTTTGGGGGGGGGAATCTCTGCAATCCTCCACTGTAACTGCTTGCACAACTTTTTTGGGGACACCCTGTACTCGTTCAGTTTGGCGCGAAGCAGTCTTAGACTTGTGGTTCGAGAAACCGCCTTGTTTAATATTACTCAGCAGGCCTCTTTCTCTGGCCACCAAAATGTGGATTACTCCAAATAGGGAAAGTGGATTGAAGTGAATTTTTGAAAGCTCTTCACTTGTCATATTTTTTGAGACCTGCCCCTCGTGTTTGACCTAACAATTGAAGGGAATTATAAGTTTGCCTGGTTATATGAACTGAGCGTAAGGTGTAATTTTCTGGTGTTTCTTTCAGGCTGCAGTACTGTACCCCAGCTCAGTGGGCATAGGCGACTTAGAATACTTACCTTGTCATCAATGGCGCACACAATGGCAGCTATGTATCGTACAACTGTGAGACGGACCGTATATTCCATTTCTTTGCCACACAAGGTATGAAAACAATGTCTAAAATTATTAAAACTAAAAGTGAGGACCTGACTAAGAGAGCGAAGTTTTTGTTGTTTTGTGTTTTTTTTTTTCCTGGAATTTAGTCAGCCTGGAACTTAAAATCAATGTCAAATCCTTATCAAAATTCTTATCATAATCTTGTGAACCCCTATTTTTTGGCTCGGAATTCAAAATGAGATTGTGATCCACTGGTTGTGTATCTTGTTCTTCATGTTGAAAACATGTTTGAAACCTATCCTGACCTCTGGGTTACAATTTAAATTTTGATATAGGCCAATTTTATCCAAAAAGGAAAAAAAACAACACCGTTTCTACCACGACATTAGTTTGGTTAAAAGACTAGTCTACATACAATTTGAGACTTCACCCCAAAATGAAAATGCTTCTAACATTCATATTTGTTAATTAAAAAAGGCATGCCAATGTTTTTTTCAGAATTGAGCAAATATGAAGCATCCATATTAGATGAATAAAATATTAGTCTCCTCCACAGCGAAGTCTGAGACAATCATGAACACCTGCTACAAATCCATGTTAAAAGATATTGCAGTATTTTTCTTGAAATCTGGAAAAATAAGCACCTCGTATTAATACCGGTTATATCTAAATCTAATTTATAGCTGGACTGCAACGCACAGCCAGAGCAGTATCGGTAGCTTCCCCACAATGCATTGACTCATTGGAAGTTTTTGTACAGGTCGTAACTTTTTTTTTGGTGGGAATCAGTAGAGATGAAACACTTAAGGGCAGTGTGAACCTGAGTTTCCGAGTACTATTTGGTTGTACTTTGCAATATTTGATATTGATGAAAACTAGTATATCATTCTAGACAGAAAATTGGACGATGAAACCGCTGATGATGGCAGCAGATTAATGTAAAACTTCCGTATTTGAGGAAAATAACTATAAAAAAAACACGAATTTGCAAAATTTTCAGACAGGACCCAACATAACAAAACCAATTATATTTCATGATTCTTATGTTATTTTTTAGAAAACAAGACAAATGTTCTAGGGACGGTTTTTTCATTTTTTTAAAATAGCGCTTACTTTCGAAATATAAGAAAAATGTCAAAAAAGTGTGATTGTACGTTTCTTTTCCAAAATTTGGAATATGGGAGAATATCTTTAGTTAGAAATCAAAAAATGAAAAATGAGAAACCGTCCTAGAAGAGACCGATTGCTATCGTAGGAAGTTAAACCTACTTAATTCGAGTATTTTTGGAGGTATCTTGTCTGAAAATTTACCAAATTTGCGAAATTGAACATTGAGGAAAAATTCCGTGTTTAGTAAAAAAGTGACTTTTCACGCCATTCAAGCTGTCTCTTTCTCAATAACTTTAGCTTTGAACTTGAAAATGAATATGTTGTGCAAGGATGAAATACATCTTATGCACTTTGAATCAACAGATTTGTCTCTAACTCCGGAAATTAGACGAAATGAAAGTTCATCTGGTCTAATTAGCGCTTTGTTACCTTTTCAAATATTATTTTGTTTTTCCAAGATGCGTTCGCGCAAAAGTAAATTAAAAACACGCGCACGCTTCATTACGCAGCAAAAGTCATCGCGCGACGCGATGGTGCGCTTGCGCCTGACGGCGTGAATGTGCTTAAATTCCCGCGTTTAACCAAGCAGTTTGTGTGACTTTAAATGGCGAATAGTGGTTTTAAATCGGCAAAAAATACATCTCAGGATTGTCGCAGTGGATAACCTTTTTGGTAAACTATAGAACACAGTTTGATGGTTTTTAAAATGGTGCAAAAATCAGAAATCGTGTAAACACAACAAAAGCCACCAGGTTGACAATGCCCTTAAAAATGTAAGTTGTGTCGTTACTGTCATTTGCCATGGTTTCATCAATAATGATTCAACATCGAGTTACCTGTACAAAAACGCCATTGGATGCAAATGCCTTGGGGCAGCTACTGAAATCTTCGCAAAGCTCAGCATGTGCACTCCCTACATTGTCATGCAAGATTTTACAAAAAAAGTTGGACATGTGTTCCAACCTGTTGCTATAACGATAGTATTTTCCACTTTCTTTTCCTGTTTTCACAGCTGTAAGGCAGTCCTGAACGCCAACCCCAAAGCAATCCGTGAAACCTTTAGCAGTCGTTGTGCTACCATCACTAGCATGCTTAGACGAAATGTGCCGCGCCCTCATCACAAGGTCAGGTAAGTTGATAAGGAATCGGTGAATTGAATCTGGATGGGGTGTGGTTTTTTCACGGTTGGTGGTGAAAAAGTTACTACTGTGATCGGGTCCGTTCCATGCCATAGGCCAAAAAGCAGCGAAACTTTCAAAATGCAGATACGGATGTACGGCCGTCGTTCCCATTTTGTCCTTCAAATGTAACAATTTGCTAGAAAAACAGTATTTTGTTTGTAAAATTTTACATCAAAACAGGATAGTTTGAAAGGCTTGATATTGAAATCAGGACCGAAATACTTCAAAAAATCAAATCCTCTCACAAAAAAGTAGGTACGTTCGAAAATATGTTGTGTTGCTGCAATGTTTTTTTTTTTGCTTAACAGTTGTTGATGGCCAGATTTGTTTGGTGTCCCCTTTATCAAAATAGTAACTTTTATATTAAAAGGGAAAAGGTGATTTTAGGCTAACTTGAAAATTTACTTTGGGGAAGTGTTGTGCCACAAAAACTTTTCAATTAAACAGGTAAAATGCCCCAAAATTACATTAGCTACTTTAAATGCATCATTTATGTAAAATCGGGAAGAAGATTTGACCCCCTCTATCGGTTAAACTGCCATATTTATTTCATTAACCAGGTGAAATAGGATTAAAATGTTGAAGGTTTATAACTCTCCATTACCACAGTCAGAGATGTAACTTTTCCGGGATGTCCGGATTTTTGGCCATAAATAAAAAAAATTCTCAAACATTTTTAAAAAAAAAAAAGGTAATTTCTGGCCGACCAAAGTGTTAATGATAATGGTAAAATGCATCAAAAAAACAAGTTTTAAGTACAAATTATTTTGCAAAGGGTCTTGTACTCCAAAATCGCGTAATAAGAAAATAGTTCCCGGAGATTCACCGGATGCTACGCTAAACTTTGGCCTTCCCGTCGGTTCAATTTTGGATTTTCAGGGGAAATGGATACTCCCTTTGTTTACATCTATGCCACACTACCATTCTTACCATTTTGCTGATTGGCAACAAAATAATCACGTTAGGCCTAAAAAAAAATGTTGGTGTTCGCATACCGGAGGAAAATATTAGGGTCTCGGTTCGGTCGGATTTTTTTTTTTTTTAAGATGAAGTAAACTGTTGGCTCTAAAATTAATACCGCACATGCTGTGACATACCAAGATGTTTTATTTTACTGTTTGTAGTGGTATTGTTGTCTTGTTTTGATGTCTTTATCTTTGTGGTGGTAAAAAAAATGTAAATTAAAAATCAGTGGGTTGGTCAGACAGACCATTTGTGTCGCCCTTTTTGTGTCGCCTGCCTTAGGCAGAGAAAGACACATAGGGATCCACTTTGTCCACTGTTGTTGTTCTGGTCTGTGTGTTGATTCCGTTGTTGTTGAGTTGTCAGTTGTTGGTGATGTCTGTTGTTGTGAAAAAAAGGGTTAACCTTGGCCTCTAATATCCGCCATATCTTCGATGGAGTTTTAAACCAAACTTGCCATCACAGGTGCAAACAGGTGATCCCTCATATGTTGATGAGGTCAAAGGTCACAACCATAGGTCAAAGGTATTGTAGAGGTGTTGTTAAGATAGGGCCTCAGTTGAAAAGGTGAATTTCAATTGGAACAACTTAATGTTTATGGAGATTACATGCAAGCCCTCATTTGTTGAGGTTAAAGTTAAAAGGTCATATCAGGCCTATCATTCACAAAACGCGACGGCAGGCGACCACAAGAGTCCGAGGCCATATATTTTTTTATTTTGGTGAAAATTAATTTGCATAAACCTTTTTGGGTCGGCAGGTTTTTCTAGAGTTGTTGTTAGTCAAACAAACTTTTTGACGGTAGGTTCATTTGTAACCAATCATAGGGGTTACTTTCAGGGGTAAACAATAGGGATAATCAAGATAAAAGCAGAGTAACTTTGTGATAGTCATTGCATTTTACAGCTAATTCTCCTGAATGCATGAAACTTCTTCCATTGTACACAAACTGCATTCTGAGAGCGATGCCATCTGTGCCAGCACAGACACACCACAGACGATCGCAGCTGGATGATGGACTCTGTCCTGGGTATGGGTTGGTGTCAGCAACAATCTGACTTCTACCAAGATTACTGCCGCTGGTGAGTAATTTAGTTATAAACCTGCAGTAGTTGTATCTGCATAGCTCAAATAGAGCCCTGGTGACAAAATTGTTCAGGGGATATGGAGATGAAACCTCTTGTATCTCATATAATAATATGGATATTTGTTTAAAATCCGTGTCTTCAGACAAATTTTTGGAAAAATCTTGAGTATCTTGGTGAATAAAAAATGACATTAGCATTTAGACCATTCAAGCGGACAAGATAGCTCAATCAGGTAAGAGCTCGACTCCAGTGTATGTTCATCCATGCGTATAGGTGTGCATTCGAGCCCTGTGAGATTCAGGTATCTTGTAATTTACTGGACAAGAAATTAACCGCTGGTTGTCCCGAGTTTCCCCAGTGCAATATTGGGGAGAGCTTGGGTCCCGGATTGCGATGGTTATCTCGATGTAGGTTTGCTGATAAGGGAGAGCGTGATCCGATCTGCTGATCCCTTGAAAGGATGCGAAATGGTTTATGGTATGGTTGCTGCCACAGTGATCAGCGGCCATTTGTGAAAGATCGGATGTAGAGGCCAATAGCATAAGGGCGCTATATAAATCTCTGCTAGTATTATTATTATTTTTCGAGAATTCTCAGAAACAAAGTACCACACAGATATGGCACTATTGGCTTTTCACTTGCGTATCAAAGGAGTAATTTGAGTTATATTACAACATACTTAGAGCAATTTTTACCTCTCCCCTTGTCAGTATGGGCAGGCATAGAAGGGGTACGAAGCAAGCAGTGAAGCATATCTGCACCATGGTACATTACAACCCATGAATGCCCCTCGTTCAATATTTGGCACATTCTTGATTAAAATTGCTGGGATTCTGTTTCTTTCCGTGTTGTATTAAAAGCCATAATTTAGGCCAATTCTTGGGAAACATCTTAACTTACAAACAAAACATGCCATTATCTCAAAAAAACCAGAATAAGCACTTGGCACAAATTGGCATTAGATATGCATGAAATCGATTTGATTAATGAAGCTTACTAAGGTAATTTTGGTACAGAATGATGGAAATTCAAGGGATTTACTGCTTGTGTGAGACTAAAATTAGTGATAGGATGAATTTGATCATTATTGGTGCATAAAACAGAGAGATATAAACGAGAAAAATCATTTTTAGGACCTTGAGGTTTCTCAAACTCCATGTCCTAACTTGGAATTCCATGATCTTTCTCGGTTTTCCATAAAAACGGAATACTGTGCTTTAAGGTTTACCCGGTCTGACACTCTTGACGTGTGTATGCTTGACCGCATCTTTATATCCTATCATGATTCATTAATAAAATAATTCAATGACTCTGTTTGGTGTCACAACTAATTGTGTAGCTCTTTCTTTCTGACCCTTTGTTCAGAACTTTATGCAAGATAATTGTTTAGGATGGACCTTTGTTCGTTGGGTTTCCTTTAGGGCCTCTAGCTGGTATCCTGGTAGTCTGGTAACCATTAGTAACCTGTCCCAGGGCGAGTTGTCGCCTGGCTAAACCGTCACCCCCATTAAAGTTTTCTAAGTGAAATGCTGATGAGGAAGGGTAGCTGGTTACCCGGGTGTAGTATGAAAAGAAGATCTACCTACAAGAGCGTCAGCTTCTGGAGAGCTAATGGTGGGCATCTATGCTGCTTGCATGGTATGGCCGGGTTGTCCAAAGGCTAGGCCCACCGCTGAAAAACTGTGGATTGGCATCAGGAAGGGCATCCGGTCCAATATCTTATTGCTCCAATAAATCCTCCACAGCAGTATTGCTGAGTGTGAGGTATCTGGCCACCCCCATTTAGCGGGGGACAAAACCGGATTTAAAACTTTGGTTTAAACTAACATCACTTGGTGATATTACTGTATAAGCTGAAAATTTCGCGTTGGTTTTTATTTGCGCGGATCGCGAAAATAAAACCACGCGAAATTGTGAAATCAAGCATTTTACTATTTTATATCACTATAGCATACACCCGAAGCGCGAATTCAACCCGTGAAAATATCTATCCGCGAAAATTGGCTTATCCAGCAATTCCATTGTTTTTATTCCACTTGACCTCCCGAAGAAGACGGTGACTTTCCGTAGCATCAGGTGCACGTCCGCTAAAACTGAACGAAATGGCGTTACCCTGGAGAATGGCTGATGCTATTCCTATGGATATGACTAACACGTCAGTTAACCTGGGTACAGAATGTGTTTGGTGTCAAATCGCTGCACAGATTGACATTGATTCAGGCAAGCTGCTGAGCCTGGATAATCCAACGTCTGGTGCAGGTCAGGAGACTGATTGAACGTGTAAGGGAAAGAGAGACCACGATACATGAAGGTAAGATCATTTAGAGTTATTAACTATTACAATGGAGTTACTTAGTAATCACATTATCTAGTCGAAGAGCCATTTTATCACCCATCACACCCGGGCACTTTTTCTGCTGCTTCTAATTCCTGTTCTTAGGAATTCTTTAAAGTCATAAGATAAAAAGTCAAATTCAGTAAAGCATTTCAGAAATCCATGGAAGTCAACTCTTAGAAAATCTTATACATATAGCTATTATCTTGGGGCAGTGAATTTGTTGTTGGTCATACCATGGAGTGCTGTGGTAAGACTTTTAAAAGGTTACTATAACAACTCCATGGTCGTACCGTTTTTTATTTTATAGTTTAAGTTTTTTTTTGTGTGTTGAACTCTATGTATTTATGTAGGGTGATCGTTTCTATCTCGCCTTATTTGGCCTTTTTGATCATCATCTCCATTCATTGTTGTCTGACAATTTTGTATGTTTAAACATGAATTTGGAAATAACGATTGAGTGACTGATTGAGAGTATGGTTTTCCTCCATTTGCTCTGAATGAATCCATTGAGGATAGGTCATGTGGGGTGTTCTGGGATAATTGGTCAAAGATAACTAGCATCATTTAAGCTCATTGTTCACTTTAAGCAGAGATGTTATTTGAAAGTTTCTTATTAGCCTTTAAGATGATTCCAAAGGAACCAATTGACGCTATCCAAATGTTCGGCCCAACCCTATAATCCGCACAAATTAGTATAATCTTTTTAAATATTTTAATTTATAAGGAGAAGCGAGGACATAGCTGCTCAAGTCCACTTCCTTCTCACCAATGGTGGCCCGGGTTCGGTTCATAGTGTGAGCCAGGTTGTATTTAATTGTTTGCCGATCCATACCCGTCTCACATGTTTCCCATAGCACTTCAATTGTTCCTCCCTGCATCTAAAATCGGATTTCTTTCCCTGCTGTTCTGAAGGCATCCCTTAAATTTGGGTTCTGCCTGGTGCAATGCCCGATGTTTAAGGAATATAAATTTTATTACTCTATGACTATTACGCTGGGTGCAAGATGCAGCTGGATTTTCCCTAAACCATCCGATAATGTTTTTACAAGATATTTGTAGGTATTGTAGCTAGGTTCTGCAAAACGTGCATAAAAATCTTGCTTCTTGGTAAGCAATTTTTTTACATTTTTTACCTTGTTTTTTCTGTCCATTCTTTTCCTACAGCTTGCCTTGGTGAGACAGCGAGACACGCTAGAAGCCTGGTTCCGTCATTTCTTATTCGAAGACAAGGGTTCTAACGCATCGTCGTCTTATGTAGATTTCCTATGTCACATGCACAAAGAAATACGCAATCTACTCAGCTGAGAAAGGACATCGTCAAATTCTTCTGTAGCTTTTGTATTACAAAAAAAGTACCCACTTTTTTCTATAAAAAAATACAAACTTATATTATTATGTAACTTCATGTAAGCAATTGGATGTGAATGCATACTTGTATTGGAGTATTCTGTTGCAAAAATGTTTGGATTTGTCCTCCTCTAGAATTGTTCAATGTTGAAAACTGATTTGG
>JAMKCH010006246.1:0-44930 GCA_023653785.1 Ophioderma brevispina
CACCATCGTCCACATCATCATCATCATCATCATCATCTCTATCTCTCCACTTGCAATCAATCCCTAAGTGTTTTAAATCATACCTTAGGCCTAGTTCTTATACCAAATGCAGAAGGTGCGGCCATTGAATGTTATGGAGTTTTCCTGCTTATATTGAGTAATCACGTGTACTATATTGCTCCTGTAAACATCATGGAAGTTTTATTGATTATGCCTTTTACTATTTATTTTGTCAATTTAGTAAAACAACACCGCACTACATTTAAGCCTTTTTCTGTCTATCATGGACGACTTTCAGCCCAATTATGCTACCATTACATTTTAATTTGACCACTCCCTAAGTTTGAGACCTCTGATTTTGTCATTTTCCCATGCAGGACGTAAGCCAATATGTTTATTTTTATGAGCAACTGAAATTTCGTTGTAATAGCTGTCATAAAATAAGAAGTTATGAGGACAACTATGTAAATGGGATGATTCTTATTTTTTTCACTTTGCAGGACACATATCATTCGATGTGGTTTGGAACCACGACTGCTCTTTTTTTGCCCCGATTATTTGCCGTATTTCTCTACCGAGATTATCTCGGATATCATTGTCGACTTGGGTTGGAGTCGTGGGATCATGCCTCTATCCCTCCACCCCTCACCCTTATCCGCGGGTCTATCCCCACCCGATCCCATTTGGTGTGGTTCCGTCTATGTTGCCGAACCCAATTCCGCTCCTGCATTTTTTTCTTCCCTCTATTAGATATCCCTTCTGGCTATGGGTCACTACATACTGATAATTTAATACTGTATATACTACATATAATGGGGTGGATTCTTAAATGGCCCTACAATGATGAATTTTTGTTGTTAATCATATCCAACGTCCATTTCCGTTTTGTACTTTCCGTTGTTACTATGCCTAAACTGGACCCCAATTGCTATATTTAAGCATAAATTATAAAGAAAGGAAACCCTGAACGAAGTTTGATACAGCTTTCGCTTCGTATAGCCGTTGTACAAAATGTACATGCAACATAAATGGGACCAAACTGTGCGAATAAAATAGGGTTAATACAGTCCCGGGCACTCGCGTTTATACATGTAAAATATTTACATTTCGCCCTTTTTTTACAATACTCAAAATCGCCTAAATCACTGAAAGTTTAATACAGCTGTAGATTGTTGAAAAATAGAAGGATGTTGGCATCCAAAGGGGTCCAAAACGATGAAAAGGATTTGTAATGAATTCTTTTTTAATTGGTTTAGAATTCGCCGTGGGAAAAATATTTTGTTATAAACACTGAGTCCGATCTCATCTTTTTTATAATAAGCCCCCCCCCCCCCCCGGTGTTTGCAAATTTTTTTGTTATTGTTGGGGGAACCACGTAAAACTTTTGTTTCCCCATTTCTAATTCTATACGACCCGATTGTTGATCTGGTGTGAATTTGTAACCCGTGGTCGGACGTTCCAAATAGCTGTATGTGTGTACTTGGTATCGGAAATACAAATCTTACAGCCGTTTCTCCAAACGTTTTTTGAGAAAAAACGTTACTTTTCAATTTTGACAAGTGAAATAATCTCAGAGGGTATGATTTATAAATTGCCCATGACGATTTTTCTTCCGGGTCGTGGAAAAATACAATGGCTATATTGCAAACAAACCCTGTCCTGTCCCTGTAGCCTTCTGAAATTTTTCTAGTGTGCAAACAGCGCCATCATCGTCAATCGCAAAAGTTGTTTGATGGTTTTCCATACCATAAATGATTCCTTTGGGGAACTAACGCCAGGCACCAATTTGGTGGCCGTCTCTCCATTGAAAAATAGCGGTGGTTTTGGCATAAAATTTGTCATACAACTTAAATATCTTCACGTACACTTAGTTCTCTCGCAAGTGGGGGTGGTGGGGGGTGGAGAAAAGTATTTCAAATTATGCTTCTTTCTACCAAACATTTAAAATCGCGAAAATAGTACTTCAACTCCGTGAATTACACGGTTAGCATTCGCGCTCTTATCTACGTAAAATAATGAACAATACGAGTAAAAATTACTGTTTTTGGACATAAAACCTATCATAAAATTTAAATATTTACGTAACCTGTTCTCGGAGATAAAAGTATTTTCAATATGTGGCGCTTTCAACCAAACATTTTAAATATCCTAAATTTAGTCTCAACATCCGGAATTTTGACAACATATAAATATGTTAAAAATTCCCTTTGCGCCTAAACTAAAATAAATGCAAAACATGTACAAATCAATGAAAATCACTATGAAATGTTTAATTGCAGCTGGGCCAAATTTTTTTGAAAATAATAGACGCCTTTGGGAATCTTAAAGGCTCTTAAAAGGAGAAAGAGGTTTCCGTATGAACATTAAAATAGTTTCAGAATTCACCTTGCTAATAAACTAAAATACTGAATCCTGTAAAACCGCTCGAAAACACTGGCATTTTAATCAACTAACTGTAATGTTACGAAATAAAGATGTGGGTCCACAAAGGGTCTAAACGAGCAGAATAGGTTTCCATAATTCTCTTTTATAAACATGAAAATGTCTTAAAAAATCCATTCCTGAAGCTCGCATTTATACAAATAGCATCTTTCACTATTCAAAAATCCCTTTATTTCTTTTTTCTACAATATACTAACATCTGTATAGCCAACGGACACTACAAAACTGGTAGTGGTAAATTTATGTAATTGAAGAGACAACTGATTTGTCCACCAAAAGATGTAGTATATATATTTTTCTCATTTCTCCTGAGAAAATGGTGTTAGTTGAAGTACGCGTTTTATTTTCGAAAGTTATGGTCCGTTTTGTATTTTTCTTTGTCTTCAGATTTTTACTCTGCTCATCAAGCTTGTGCAATAGGAAATCAATAAGTTTCCTGACCCCGTTTGTTACTACCTCTAGCGAGGAGTATTTTATTCGTACATTTTCCTTTGAGGTTCACATTGATTTACCTGTGTTTACCGTTCCTCCCGCCCCCCACCAGCAATGTTAAGGTAAAATACAAGCACCATCACTCACAGGTACCAATATCAGCCCAACAGATATAATGGGTGAGCGTGGTGGAAAGGGTCTTATGACCAGTGCCCAAAAATTTCGCACAAGATTATATGAACGGAGTGACAAAGAAAACATATAAAAATGAATATCTTAACGGAAATTTACTTTCCTAGAGAAAATTTTCAAGGTATGCTCTTTTCTATTAAACATTGAAAATTAACTTAATTCAATCCCGGAGACTCGCGTTTTTACTTATAAAATCGGGTAGAATCGTTTTTTATAACGCTCTTCCATTGAAAAAAAAACGCAGGTTTTGGGGCAGAAAACCTGTCCTAAAAAATGAAATACGTACGATTAATTTAGTTTCCGTAGAAAAAAAAAGGATTTCCAAGGAATGCTCTTTCTATTAAAACATTGAAAAACCTTAAATTCAGTCGCAGGGCTCCGTTTATACAATAGCATCTTTCGGAATTCACTTCACCTTAGTTCTTCTTTTTTTCTATAATTTTAAAATCTCCTAAAATCGCTGAAAATCAATAATATTTTAATACAGCTGTAACTTATTGAAAATATAGACGTTTTGGTAGCCATGGTCTAAAGGGTCCAAAACCAAAAAAGAAATCCGATATGTTATCCAAGACCCAGGGGGCGCTATTGTAATTTTCTGTATGCATCGTCATCTTAATTATACTATTATTTGGCGTGGCTGCCAGTTAACCGTAATGTTGTGTGTGTGTGTAATTTTTCCTTTTCCTTCATTTTTGCGCCTTGTGTGATGTTTATTTTCGCTTGCTTTTGTACATATTGAGTTGATACTCTGCAAATCTGGTTTTCATTGGAGAATAATCCAACATTGAATGGTGGGGGTGTGGGGAGGGTTAGGTAGTTTATAAAAGTTGAACTTAAAGGATGACTTATTAGCTTTTTGCAGGCGGTGAAGTCAGTATTCTCAGCAATTCCGGTCAACAGGTACCACTTCACGACGGGCCACACTGATTTGCATGAGCGCAAATGCGCAATATCATAAAGTTGCTACAGACAGCGTGTGACTCTCTTCAATCAGCTGGTGAAGCTGCTTCCCTGCGAGTACTAAATCTTCAACTTCAACACCCAAAACCCGGGATCGTCCCATAAATATGGGGATAAAACATTACTTTCTAAATTCAGAAGTGACTTTTGTGGCTGTAAATTTTACAGAAATAACTCAGTACTACCTGGATTGTGATCCAGAACAAGCTGTTAAGGTACAGTTCACCCCCGCTTCTTTCAACTAAGTCCTAATATTTACTCACTCATTCTCAGACTTTTTAAAACGGAAAACCCGATTCACTTAAGCGTTGGAATTGACTTTTTGACTATCTTAGTTCTTGATGAATATTTTAAAGGTGCCTTTCCGTGATTCCAGCACCTTCTTTTATTCATATTTCGCTAGATATCCTTGAAGAAAAGCTTATTCACGAAAATTTGAGTTAAATCCCGATCTTGCCTGTTTTTGCGTATGAGCAAAATACGTGTTTCCCTCCCACGGTCCCATAGGCCATGTGCCTGTATTTCTGTCCGTTTTACGAACGGACAAATATACCAACCTTTGCTAATTTCGTTCTCTTACAGATGCGAGACCGAATTTGCCGTAGATTTGGACACATGGATTCTAAAGCTAACGGTTCGGATTATATAAAAAAAATAAAAATCTCCTCTTTTTGAGGTAAGGTCGGGGGGGGACGAGGTTGTTGATCACGAAAATGCCCTTTAATTTAATTTCTTTCCTACTCAAAATTAAATTAATTCAAAATCTCGAGCCACATAAGCCATTAAATGATAAGCTGTGTTAAGAATAAGAATGATAATAAAGGTATGATTTTTATTTTAAAAAAGATCAAAAAAAGATTTTCGGGAAAGTGTTTTTTGGTGTTTTTTACTTTTTTATAATAATAAAAGGCAACAGTGCAGTGGAGCACCTTCGGGGCAGGAGTCTGGGCGCTTTAGAAATGTCCATTATTATTTTGGGAAACCTGTGTAGAAGTAAAATTATAGTCCGAAGTACTCATAGTCCGGGTACAAAGGTAAAGAATAGATAGCACTCAATTCCGTTGACTCTTCTCCATCACGCAATATTAGTTTTTCATTCATCACGCTTTATAAATTGCCATTAATCGGCTATTGAGCCCGGACTGTGGTTCCCACCGGACTATATCGGCTTGCTTTCCAACCGGTACTACTCCTCTTGCTAGAATATCCAAATTGGCTGGTCTGATTTAACCACTCAAAAATTAAAGTTGTAATCTGAGTTTTTTGTGGTGATCAATCGCGATTCAAAGTGAGGGATAAACCAAGGCAATATCTTGTTCACGCCATGTTGTCAGAGTTTGACCAACATACCCATCGCAGCCATGTTGCTTTTTATTCCGTTAAAAAGCTTATTCCGTCAGTGTTTAGGTGGTCAGACGTCCACAGGTGCTAAACAAGGAACATCCCGAAACCTAAAAATCGGGACCATGAATGCTCGGTTCACCCACTTTCCTTAGCTTTTCTTTCTTTGACTTTGAGTTCTGAAATTTGGTGTTTTTGACTGGGTATGATGCATGACTGGACTATCAACTGCTGCAACATGCATGCATTATCACAGCAGTCAGTCCGAGTTGCTGCTAAAAAGATATTCCACACGGTTTGGGTGGGTCGTATCTGAGGCTATGTCTGGACCACAGCTGTCCGTGTATTGCCAGTCCGATAAAGGCCATAACGTCATTTGCCGCAAGCGTGCGAGAAAGTAGCAACGCGTTTGCCAACCATTTCACAACGCTTGCGGTGTGTTGGCCAATTAAATGATCAATTTCTGTGACTTGTTTGCCGTAACGTATTGCCGGCAACGCGTGTGAGAAAGTAGCAATTGCGTTGCGACGGACGCGACATTTCTTTCAACGCGTTGCGGCGTCGGCCAATCAAAATCAGAATTTCTGTGTGACTTATTTCAAAAATATATCCACAACGCATTACGGCAATACGTTATGACCCTTAGGCTTTTCACCACGCGTTGCAATCCATCACAACGCGTTGCGAGCGTCACAGCGAGAACGCTTGTAACCTTCACAAAGCGTTGTAGTTTGCAACGCTTTGTTAAGGTCGCAACTCGCAACGCGTTGTGAGATTTATTATTTTTTAAAACGTCCAGAATTCATATTTTTTGATTGGCCGACACCGCAACGCGTTGCTGAATGTCGCAACGCGTTGCTGAAATTGCGCAACTCGTTGCTGAAATGTCGCACGCTTTGCCGAAATGTCGCACGCGTTGTACTTTCTCACAGCGTCGTTGCGGCAATACGTTATGCATGTTGACCCTTATGACCCTGTGGACCTTAGCAACGCGTTGTGAAGTCTTGCATCAACGCGTTGTGAAGCTCGCAACACGCTGTGAAGGTTGTGCAACAGCGCACGTTGCAACAAAGTATCTACGCAATGCGTTGTTGGTCTAATTTTTTTTAAATACGAACCGTCACGGAAATTTATGATTTTGATTGGCCAACACCTGCAACGTTGTTGCTGAAATGCCGCACGCTTGCCCGAAATGTCGCAACGCGTTGGTTATTCTTTCTCGCAAAGCGTGCAGCATACGTTATGGCCTTTTGGCTTGCGAGAGTCGTGTACAAACTTACACTGTTTGTACAATGTTTAATGCGTTTTGCCTGGTTCAGTTCACAATCAGCCTGTTTGAACAGTAGACTAACAGTGAAAGCCCATAAACCAAATGCTATAGTATGAAATTTCAAAACATACACAAAGCATTTGGGCAATTGTGCATTTAAGAAAACGATGACCAGTCTATCCTTGATGGTACTGGTTATTCTGCATAGCATACCCACCACAAGCCCCTCTCAGTCACGCATCACCAGCACAATGCAGTCCATGGCTATACACAACGGAGTCCATACTGAAATTCGGCATGTAGATGAGGCATTATCAATCTTTTGCCTTTCACATTACGAATCACCCTCATTCGTTGCCGACGACCAATGTCAAAAAACGACGTAAAGGTTCCCCTGTACTAAGTCATTGCAGTGCTGCATGCATGAGCCTCCCGGACAACAGCTTAATACAATGCACACTGCACAGCATCCTCTCCCTGTCCAACTCCAGCCTTAATTTCAGAATCGTTTTGTAGCTTTATTTGCGATGTTGAGATGAATGCAAATCGGGGCTCCAAATTCATACAACAATCATCCCCGACCTCGGGTTCGGTGATGGGCAAAGATATTTTGGCGATGGGTGACGAGCAACTAACTTGTCCATCTCTGTAACCAAACAGCCACAAGCTACTATTACTCTTTCCACGCGATCAAGTACTTGTGGTCTGTTGAAGAGTGAAAGGCAACGGCCAATTTGAAATAAAAATCCCTAGACTATTCAAATTTCAAATTTTTTTTTCAAAATTTCTTCAATCCACATTTTTTTGTTGGTTGAGAAAAGTTGCTCAAATAATCGTTTTCTCTACCTATATGGCCCCCAAAAGCTGTAGAGGTCTGTTGGGTAGATTAAATGAAATTGAGGAGTTACACTGTCCCAAATGAGTCGATTTTAGCGGGATATGTCGCCATTGGTCTTACCACACAGTTCTCAACCTCTAAATCCAACTTTAGTAACGAAATATCATGACCGTCACCGCCTGCAAATTGGTTTGTGTTTTGCACTGCTGTATTTCTGTTTTCTTTGACATTTTTTGGTGAGTTGCTATAATTAATGAGGCTTGGCCGCCACCGCCTTGGTAACCATGGAACAACCCAATCACTGGGATGGACTGTGGCTGTCGTGCCGATTCCCGTAATCAGAATTTTCACGTTCCATTCATCACACTCCGTTTGGAGCTCCCGCGGTTGGGAATTTACAATTTCTTCGACACTAAGGGACATAACAACGGTCCCATAATGCAGTGGCACACAGCAACCAGGTATGCCATGTCCGATCACTGGGCAATTGGCAACCAGATAGCGTCCAAATAAGTTTTTGCCGCTCTCAAGTCCAATGGCAGTGCTCTGTGGCTGTCACCAATTGCTGAGTCAATGTCAGAGGGCCTGAAAGTACCCTTTAAAATAAGCGTACTTTAAGCGGATGCGCGTAAATTGTTTAATCGTGCCGATCTACTGCTAAGCCCCGCCCCTTCTGGATGGCGCGCACGTCCTCTTGTAAAGGTATTTTGATAAATAAATAAGAGTTTTGTTCATTATTGGTTTGATTTTCGCGTATGGGTGGGGTATGTTCGAACAAAACATGATTTAAAAAAATGGTTTTTAAAATCTTTTAAATGCCAAAAAAAAAACATTTCAGGTTTTCAGCTCACAGACACAAGAATTCATAAAGGAAATGCTTGCTACTAGTCATGGCTACGGTATTCACAGATATATTAAATATTATTCTCATCCTCAAGATTTTCCCCCCGCTTTACTACCCCCCCCAGCAATTGACTTGGTAAGCCCTAAAGTGACATGGATGGTGTACACCCACGTGGGGGGGGGTGGGGGGGGGGGAGAAGTACATCTCGTACTCTTTTTACAGTCTTTAAGAGATTTGGGGCATGCACGTTCTATTTTTGAAATATTACTTAATAACAATTTTGGGAATTATAATCAGGTGGGGTTCTTGAATTTTGGTCGGGACTACTGCTCGTTCCAAAAAAGAAGCGACTAATAGCTTTAAATGCGGGCCAACCTCTAGGGGTATAAATTCACAATAATGAAGTTCTCGGGGTAAATCAAATTCAGTTGTGATTGTGACTGGTTCAATGATAAAAAATAGGAAAATGTAACCTAAACACATTGATCAGCAAAATACCCCCCGAGTGGTATAATTTGTGTAAAGTGTAACTTTTTTGTATATTGACTATAGTCATGAGAATATTAATTAGTCAAAACAAAGTTTCTTCATTTTTTAACTAATTAAAATATTTATCTGAACTTATTTTTTTTTAGAATCCACAATACTATGCTAAAAAAAAAAGTGGTCTGATTTAAAAGAATTTTTTTTTAAAGATTTTTAGATTAAATTTCATAATTGCAAATTTTTGTATAACTTTTAAAATTAGGACTTTTTAATTACAAAATTCGTCAAAAGACGATTAGCAAAATGACCAATGTGTACGTAAATTCGTCATTTTTTTGGCTTGGACCACACTAATTCAGTCATTGATGAGTCTAAATTCGTTTTTAATTAGTCAATAAACATTTGACAAATTAAAATTAGTCCTTAATTTGTCATTTTAAAGTGGTAACTTTAGAGGTAATGGAAAATATGTTTGTAACAAGTGAAACTATTTTGAAATATGGGGAAGGACACCCTTCCAGCATAGCAAACATGTTTCCAGCATTGTAAGTACTTATGAATGATAAAACACCTGATTTGCATGACTAATTTTTAATTAGTCAAAAAGACACTTTTCTGACTATTAATATTCTCAGTGTAATTTAAAGGAGGTTTTGTAGTCACGTATTGAGAACAGATCCCACAAGGGGTATAATTTTAATTTCAATTGGTCTCCCTTATTTAAAAAAAAAAACCGAAACCAGTATAATTTCACCAAAAACTGGCTCCGTTAGACTCCTTAGGGGTTTATTTCACTGAAATTGGTCTAGTTAGCCTTTTCTGGGTCAAGGTTTTCAGAACCCCTGGGAATGAGCAGAGCACCCCCCCCCCTCGATAAATCTCGCTTTGAAGCAAGATACTGCACTGCAGTCTATGTGTCAGTATACTGCACAAAATCATTGTTTAAAATCACTTGGAAAATTAAAATGGGAAGAATGACATTTTGGTCCCGTACCGTGGATTTTATAAGCTAGTCTAGTACACTGTTTTTTGTGGATAAAGTGTAAAAATCACAGCATCCTTTGTCTAAGGTCATACTTTGAATTTTACCCAAATTAAAAAAAAAAGGCTAATTTAATAATATTCCCATGGTGAGTTATATAGCATTTTAGAGCACAGCTAACTATGTACAGGGTCACTTATGTGCCTACCGTATGATTCGTCATTAGGCTACACTTGTGTTCCAACCCATCCAGTATCATCCTAATCTGTCGCAAAATGCCTAGAAATACACGTTTACTTCTACTCTCAAGTTAATTTCAGAAAAACGGTCAACATCCTCCATACAAATTGCAAACGCTTTAAATATTTTTTCAGTATATTGCCAGCAGAGAAGTACTTTATAAGGCATACCGTCTACTCAGCCCATAGAAACCCGGCAAACCGAGTGGAAGTTTTGGGTAGAGCAAAAGGACGCTGTGCAACTTCCGATATATTCATCGGCTCGCTATCCAATCGCGTGGAGACAGCCAAGAGAAGATTTCAATATTTCAATATTTGTTTAAAAAACAAGTATTTAAAAAAAACTGTGTCGGGTCGCCCATGCATAATTTTACAAAGAAATACGAACAACATTTAGCCCTGGATCTAGCACATATTTGTAACCATCTCGAGTACTAAAGGTTTTGAGTGATTAAATATGTTGAACATACTGACCGTAACCCCTGACCGTGATTCGTAGTGCCCGCAAGTGTGCCTTAAGGAGAGGTGCCAAAACAAGTGTTGACTGGGTCAAATTTGTAAGATTGATCCCATCATGTTGAAAGCTCAACCATGTTATGGTTCTAACCATAAGTAAGGATGCATAAATGGTATAGTTTGTAATATGTACAGCTTAAGGTTTCAGAGTTATAGGCAAAAACAGCAAAAATCAATAATAGGGTCAATTTCAGTTTACAGGGTCAAATTTGAAGTTGATCCGATTTGGACTAAAAAAAATGTGCAAATTATTGGTTTGAGTTTCCTAGGATTAAAATAAGGAATAGTTTTGACGTCTTAAAAATGCTTAGTTCCTGACGTAGGGGGGCACAGAAGTCCAACGTCCATTGCATTCATGGGCTTGATCTTGTTACCCCCCTACTTTTCTTAAGCAAGCATTTGAACTCAAAACTCTTCCTTAATTTTATCCTATGAGCTCCACAATAATTTGCACAATTTTTATCCAATCGGAGCATTTAAAATTTGGACCCCTGTACACCTGAAATTGACCCTTTTATTGAAGTTGCTGTTTTTAGCATATACTCTGAAACTTGTGAGGCTGACAATTAACAAACTAATACCTTTTATGAATCATTATGGTTAGACACCTAACATGGTGTGCTTTTCAACATGATGATCCATTTACAAATTTTGACCCCTGTACCAACTTTGGTGGCCCCTCTCCTTAAAGTCTTGACTCAGATATTTTGAATTATTAGTTTTTGTTGTGTAATAATGAAAACTAGTCACTAGAACTAAAGATAGTACCCTAAAATGCACATATCCGAAATTTGAATGAATCGGATTTTTTCGTTTGATGCAGTAAACCATTTATGTGTAGTATTATGTCCTAGGATACTGTGTATCACAAAAATTCCGGATCCGAATTTTATAACAAGTTGGGATTTTCCATATAAGGACTTCGATTTAGCTTAGCAATTGTCACACAGTGATTAGTTATGGACAAGGCATTATGTACATCAAAAACAGATTTTTTTTGAAATTGAGGCGCCCCTCCTCAGAAATCTCTGAGTCGGGGGGCCTTACGGCACACTTGCGGGCACTTAATAATCACGTTTTTCAGGGGTTCCTGTCAGTCTGTCACATTTTAATCACTCAAACCTTTTGTACTTGAGATGTGTTACAAATGTGTGGCTATCTCCCGGTTTTAATTATAAACTTTAAGATGAGTAGCATAGTTTTCTAGTTTTGAGTTTGCCACTTTAAATTCAGAAACACGTAATAAAAAAAATATACTGATGTTTGATACATGAGTATAAGATTGCATAAGAAAACCATTCACCTTGTATACAACTTGATCTCTCGTTGACTATTACCTTGGTAGTGTGACCCTTGACCCTCACAAGTTGTAAACTTTAATTTAACGTAGGTTACACTACTTTTAAGGCCATTTACAACATGCCAATGAAATGTTTATTCTTTGTCTGAAATTGCATCGCATTACACCAGACCCAACTCTATAAAAACCCAAAATAAAATGTACGTACGTAATCATTTTCATAAAAAGAACATTTAATGAAATGACCTTCAGCTATAGAACTAGAACTCCTTCGCAATTGTGAGAGCAGTGGTTTCTAATAGTCGGGTCGCTCCCTACAAAAACACATGTAAACAAGTACCAAAAGGGACCGGGTGGGGGTTGGGGACTCACATACATGAGTACCCATCATGTGGGTCATGTATAAAGTCACTGATCAGTGATTTGCTAAATCATGAAAATCGAAAAAAAAAAAATCAAAATCTGATTTTTTCAGATCCGTACCAGAATAATTCTAAACCCCGGATAGGCCTACACAGTAACCATCCTTGCCATATCCTACAAGTGCTAAATCTGAGATCATCCCCCGCCCCCCCGCTTTAGACGTCAGAAATTTCGAACCGACTTGGAAAAAAAATATGGGTCTAACCCGTATATGGCTATTGCCAATGGTATAAAATTTTTGCAATCTTGATAGAATGGCTTATCTGTACTAAGTTTTGCGCCGATCCACCGCCGATCCCCATCGGAGTAATCCCCATGGAGTAGACAGTAGTGTCAGGCGGTGACACTCTGTACAAATGCACTAAGACAAGTTCGATTATCGATGGTGCTAGAGCAAACGCCACCATTTTCGATAAGCTACATACTTATTTATGCATAAACGTATTCATGACGTAACCCGGGAGATGACGTAGCGTAATAGCGCCACGTACGACTGGCGAACTATAAGCTACAGATTTCATGCAGATCAGTGTACGGTACGAATCCATTCTCTTGATCGAGTGTCCTATCCCGATTTATTTAGGATCCCTGGTAGTGTGTAAAACTACGGCGGTCCGGTAAGTACGTAATTCCTGTTTCTAACATTGAAAAAAAAAAGTTGGCGTGTTTGAAAAGTCTCAAGACTGGAATAATACCGAAAGGCATTGTGGGAAACTTTTCCGTGTCTGCGAGTACCGAAGTACCCGACAAAAAACGTTCAATTTTCTCGCTAGGTTATATAGGTTCAGACCCAATTACGATACATATTTAAAACAAAACATAGTAACGGACCCTCTGATTCCAAAACTTCCATAGAACCCCTCCGTTTTCCGGAGATATTTGAGATTTAGTTTCATTTACACACATTCTCTATGACGGACAGATAACGTTAATCTCTCGCGCAGTACCAATTTAGATAATAACTTTCGCAGTCTGTGACACAGACTACACACTTTCCAGACCGCCGTAGTGTAACACTAAAGTAAGGCCACAAAAAAATTTTGATTGGAGTAAACCCGCCCGACCATAATTTTGAAATCAGCCCTGTACAACGTAACCTACCTAAATTGTTTTTATTGAATTTTCCAAATCTTATTTTTCAAGTTGTTTTACCCTGATTTTTAACCGATTTTTCTCAATATTTTTTGTGGTTTTTTTGTCTGTGTAACTTTGGCACGTCCTCTTTAAAGATTTTCAATAATTGCAAAAAAAATTGTGTGTATTGGAGTAACCCACCCTACCCTAATTTTGAAATCAAGCCCTGTACAAAAGTATACCTACCCTAATTTTTTTTATTGATTTTCAAAAATCTTATTTTTCAAGTTGTTTTTAACCCTGATTTTAATAACTAACCGAATTTTTCTCATATTTTTTGTGGTTTGGAAAGAACTTCCATATGTAACCCCTCCCTCGTATATATTTAACATGGATCCAAAATTATTTTAATTGGCTTGTTTTGATCAAAAACGATAAACAGCTAAAATATAACATTTTATGTTGCATGTAAACATATGAGGGGGGTACATATGGAAGTCTTGCCGTGTTTTTTTGTGTTCTGGTGTAACTTGGCAACTTTCTTCTTTAGGATTTTTCAATAAAATTTTTAATTTTATTATATCATATTTAATAACATTACATAGACATAAAAAAAATAAAAAAAATAAATGCATTTTTAAAAAAAAATCCGCCGCCCACACTATTTTGCACTGGCCATTTACTCCAATACAACAAGCATTTTTTGTGGCCTACCCTGGAATATTGGTCGAACCAAAATGGGGCATATTTTCGCCATAACATCCAAAATAAAACTAAGCCCTAAGATTTCACAGATAATGAAGAAAAATTCACACTGTAAAAAATACTGTAAAGTTTACAGTAAAATCCTGGCAGCATTCTGCCAACAAATACCCGTAAATTTACAGTATAACTGTAAAAATTAATGTAATCAAAACGCTTAAAAACTATATATAATTTGGTGAGTTATTAAGAGATTGTGAATGTGTGGAGAATAAAAAAGCACTGACGAACACGCTAACTTAGTAGGCCTATTCCCCAATTTTTTACATTGCATATACTGTAAAAGATTGTACGTTTTTAAAATGTATTAACCAAAATCAAATTGTAAAATATACAGTAAATTTGAATAAAACCTGTAAAAGCCATATTTTTACGGGGTTTTGTTTGGCAAATTGCTGCCAGTATTTTCCTGAAAATTTACAGTATTTTTGCCTGTATATTTTAGTATACTTTTGTATATTGAAAAAACAAAGTAGTGTATAGTAATGTTGTTACTCATTAAATTTCGAAGAAAGTCTTCACTTTTAGATTTTGTCAAAGAGGCCTGGAAAATTGGACATAAAATTTCCAGTGTTAATTTTTTTTTTACAGTGAGGATAGCTTAATTACGTCTGATACCAAATTGTTACCACCTCCCCTCCGGTAAAGTCTGTGGTCCCTGGGGAACGAGCTATTTAATTAGCAATCCGCCATGGACCCTTTCATCCTTACGGTATCCGTAATACGGAACACGTACTACAGGCTGAAATGGAGTGAGATCTATTCTTGCCTTTTTCTTCCTTTTCTGCAAATTTTTCAGTTACACAATACCTGGGAATTCTAAGCTGAATTTAATCCTTCACTTTTGAGTGAAATCACTGTAGTGGCGTCGATTGACCCCCGCCCCCCTTTTTTGCCCATTCCTGATACCTAATGACCCCGTTTTAAAAAAAAGACTCTCAGTCCCCATGCCCCCTATATGTACCCAGGGCCCGGACCCAATGGCTGTCTTTCTCCCTGCCCTCTTTTTGCAGTCCATATATTGGAAATTGACCTATTTTTGATTTTTTTTTTTGTTTTCAAAATATGTAGGGC
Source organism: Ophioderma brevispina (assembly GCA_023653785.1). Classification (NCBI taxonomy): domain Eukaryota; kingdom Metazoa; phylum Echinodermata; class Ophiuroidea; order Amphilepidida; family Ophiodermatidae; genus Ophioderma; species Ophioderma brevispina. The sequence continues at coordinate 15,179 of JAMKCH010006246.1, forward strand.
TCCTTCTTTCACTGCAAAAACTTCGATTTTTACTTTAACACCATGGGTTGTTATTTTAACTCCTCCTGAAGCACAGGGGGCCTGCACCCGCTGGTGTTAGATTACACCATTTCGATTTAAATACCAAACCTTTTGGTACTATATTAAGACAAATTTTGATGTTATCTAACTTAGATGACACTGCTTGGTGTTAATTTTACACCACAGTCGGGTGCTAATTATTTTTTAACACTGCCGGGTGCCAAAATGACACTACTTGTGTATGGCCTAATTTAACACTCTCCTGGAGTCCAATAACAGAAATACCCCTCGTTGTATAAATTACCAAATTTGTGTTAACATTTATATTTTATAAATGGTTTTTTTTACTTTTTTTATTTTGGCTTTCATTTTGTATTTTTTGTTTATTCAGGTTATGTATATGTACTTATTTTGTAATGAACAAGGGTAAAAAGTGTAAGTGATTCACAAATGACCCCCTTATATACTTTGAAATTTGCTTACAATTAAAAAATACCCCAGTTAGAAGTATTTATTCAATCGTTAATCAGCAGTTTCAGGTGATTAGTAAATATCGTCTGTGGAGTCGTGTGAGGTTGGCAAGCGGGTAAAATACAGTATTTTTGGGGGTTGCACCCATCGGGGGCACTTATTGACTCTATAAATTCGACTTATATGTGCCTATTATTAAATTAGCTTTTCTAGTGTGGGATTTGGTTCAAAGAAGGGGCCATTGAAGCTTTATGTTGATTTATGGAAAAAAGGGTCATTGGTTGTCGATTGAAATGAATAAAGGGAGTCCTTGGGTGTCAGTTGATGTCAAAATGGGATTCAAGGACAGGCATTTGATATCCACAAAGCTTGGAGTTCCCCCAAACCAACACTACCATCCACCGCCATGGTAAAGCAATAGGTACATCTGAATTACGTTACGGAGTGGGTTGCAAAACCTACCATTTAACGAAACAATTGAAAATCGTCTAGTTATTTTTTGTCCTTTTACAACGCCCTACCCCTGGTTCTGTGATAACAACAACTTTTCATGAAGGAATTAAGAAAAATCTGTATAATACATAATATTATGTAATATTACATGACGTGAATTCTATGTTTGCAAGTGGTAAAAGAAATACACAAAAGTCATAAACACACAGCCTACTGTTGGCTTTTTATGGAATTGTTAATTCATGGACAATTAAAGTGTTTATAGGTGATAACTCCAAGACACTCCTAACGTTCCTCGTAAAAGGGTCATTGAGTCGTGAGATTTTACCACTGGACCACAGAGGAACTGTGTTTATGTGGACACCAGAGAAACGAACGCTAATTAATGTCTTTTATTTTAGAGTCTCAAGCGGCGTAATTATATATATTTAGAAGGGATGACAGCAGAGTAATCACAAAAATTTGTGCATGAAAAAACACAAAATTGACCTGACCTGTTTACTCACTGTGACGCAGTTGATGTTTTCACGATTTACAGACATTTGCGACTTTCTATGCTGAAAAAATACGTAATTTGGTGAAGAAATGAGTAGATAGAAAGATTTTCGGCGGCTGCTCCAAAAGATTTGTCACCCAGACAAAATAATGAAATGAAAACCCAGCTTAACCTGTGGTAAATCCCATTGGAAATGGGAACATGATCAGAACGCGAAACCTTCATTCTACCTTATTTTCTTCACCAAATTCTTTCATTGTTTGGACAAATGGCAATTCTTTTCTCTGTTTCACTTGCTCGGCAATAATTCGTGATTTTTCGGGTTTCGCAGTTACTCGAAATCCATATCAGCGACAGGTAAGAAATGAAATCATCGTATAGAGCATATCAAAATCTAGGTCGGTATTTTTAGTTTTTCATTTTTGGTTCAAATCGTGATTTATGTCACCTTTGAACAATCTTGGCGTTGTTTCCAAAGAAAAACACGCGGGTTTTTGGCTTTTTTGGCAATTAATATTTAAAAAAAGAAAAAACCTAAAATTTTGAAAAAAGGGGAAATACCCTACCCTAGAACTATGACTCTGTAATCCAATCGACAAGGCACATTTTTATAACTGTCTATATTTTTTATAGTAACGCAAAAAAAAAGAGTGAAAATCTCCATTTTTATGATTTTCTTAAAATAACGTATTTTGGGGGGGGAAAAAGAATCATATTGGATTTCCTTGGAGTCATTTCCTTCTCAAATTGTAACTGTTATATATGTGGAACAACAATTAACAAGATACGGCAACAAACAGTTCCTTTGAATTCCTGACTGCACAGCCACCTTAAAGGAGGCCTAGACACGTTAGCTCCGCGCAATAGAATCTGGCACTGTGTCCAAGTTGGGATTTTCAACAAAAAATTGCTTGCGTGGCGTTCTGATTGGGACTTCGCGCGTAAAATCAGGCATCTGCGCCGTGCATGCGTCCATATATGCGCCACTAAAACTATGGAAGCGCGTTAGATGCCTGACGTGACTGTCACCTAAATGCCAAGAAGACTCAACCCTCCCAGGAAAAAAAAACCGGGGGGGAATACCCAAAATGACTCTGGATGATATGATCATTGTGAATGAGGTTTATATTTCCCATGAGGCTTGCGAACGTATGGTTTGACAATGTAGGCCTAAATATAGAATCCAATATTTTTCTTGTTTTTCTATTTGTGTTTTTATGCACTGTTTATTATAATTATATGTAGGCTACCTCCTTGTGTCACAACCCCCCCCCCTCAAATTGACCGAAAGATAGGAATTTCTAATTACCTTTTTTCTGATCTCATGGTTCTAAGTAGTGTGCCGAATTGTTACTTGCGCAATTGACCTGGAAAATTTTCTATTTCCTTTTACAGCTTTTACGGATAGATGCAACACGTGGCCTTATGGGGCACTGTCCGGGTCGACTTTAAATTTGGAATAACCTTTTCTCGAGATGGTGAAATATACACAAAATTTAAGGTGTTAGGATCATGAAATGTGGCACCTTTAAGTATATGAAAGTGCAACCCACTGTAACAAAACATGTCATTAAACAGTCGGGAAGTCCCTGATTTGGATGAGAAAAGAGTCCCTGTACATATTTAGCAGAGGCGATGCTAATCCCTTCTTGATGTCCCCCTTGGTATAAGTTTTATCTAAGAACTACATTTTAGCCAACTTTAGTTCCTCACGCTTGTAATTTTTTTTTTTTTTTGAAATTTCACTGAGTTCCAAAGGGCCTATTAAATGATGAAATCACGTCCCATGTCCCCAGTACTGAATTCGGGCCGCACTCCCTACCTGAAAAATTGTATCCCCTTTCCCCCTCAGCGCGATATACTCCATCTGTCCTCCACCCCTTCTCTCACGAAATTCCAAAGACTAGGTAATTGCATTATCGGGAACAAACAATGAAAGACATAAAATTCAATATACTAACAATATTTGAATTTCAAGCAGTTTTTTTCAAGTTTTTGCTCTTCTAACTAGTTTGGAATTGATAGAGTTGTCATTCTTGCTCTCTAAAATTACGCATCGGTGCAGTTTACAGTAATGACAAAATTTTGTTTATTATTTGGCAAATTGCCATAAATACTCCGAAAGTTCCAAAACTCAGTATTTTAACGGTGTGCATCATACTTTCTTGTTTTAACGTTAACGTGTATTCCTTGTTAATGTCTCCCAATTTTTTCCATATGTTCAATATCTTCTCATTATAAAGGCAAATTATTAGGATAATAGGATATTGGTCTTATGAAATGCCGTGATCGATACGCGCGATAGTATAGAAGCGTTGATACCGCGTAACTATGTCGCGTTTGACGCCTCTGAATGTCTCATAGAAACAGGTTTCTTACAATTTTGAACACTAAAAAAAGTTGCTATTTGTCACACTTACTTGGGAAACAGTAGGCGGTTGACCCAAGCTTTTTTCTTTTTTTAATAGAAAGCTTCTAGTAGTGCGCAAACTTTTATTAAAAGTCATCAAAAAATTTCGAGCAGGAATATTTTGTTTTATAATTAAAAATGTCGGGGCCCGTAAAAATCAAAATTTCCATAGGTTTTGTTGTTGTACAATTTTTGATCACAATTGGCAAACAAAATAGGTATTTTGAATCATTTTATGACAAACGAGGTCGGTTGAACCCGATTTTTTATTTTGGATTGTTGGTTACCATTGATGGAAGTTGTTCATACAGAGTTTCAATGAAAATTCGGACGGATCTATCGTGTCCTAGCCCCCTTTTAAGCGGTGTCCCCTTGACTAGGATTTGGTATATTTCCGCCCCGAAATGTTGCCCATTAGCACGTACTTCGCATATTGCAAAAGGCTTGCCCATTGTTTTGTTGAAAACCGTATTGTTTTGAATTTATAGATTAAGAACTATTACCAAGGACTAAAAGAAAAGGTTTTACTTTCCTGAAGTGGGACGTAAACATTTAAGTGTCACAATATGGCCGCCGGAAGGAGGTATGTTTTGTTAAATGTACTAAAATTGACCAAATTATGGGGTCCGGTAAGAATGCGAGTAAATTTTGAGAGCACCAAAAAGAGAATAATGATATTTGTATATTGCGGAACCTGATCTTAACTCATGATGGCGGCTGGTATACCCGCTCCGGGAGACATATAAGGGAGAACAAAAAAACATCAGCACACATCTTTTTCGAAATAATAAGAAACCATAAGGAAACTATGTAAATTTCCGCATTTTCTTTCGACTTTGGACAATTGCAGACCACTCAACACTAGTTGACGCTGGGAAGGAGATGATCTCGGCAGTAGAGAGGGAGAAAGAGCTGGTGGTACAAGTCATAAACAAAGATAGTACTTGATGTGCTCGGAACGAAGTTAGTCACCACATGTAAATTTTCCTTCTACATATAGACACATTTTCACTTTCCTTCTAAGCATCTTTTTTTATTTTACTGGGAAACACTTGGCACTCTATGCGTCACTGAGTATAGTCCTTAAATACAGTCCACACCCTTGATTATGATTGTAAAATTGTATCAGTTTGATATGAGCTGTTGTCTTTCAGAGACGTTTATTAACAAAGAATTATAAACGTTCTGGTCTTTTAATACCCACTTTAATATTTTTACAACATCTTGGAAATGATTCAGGGTCATTAATTAGAAAGTGTTGTTTAATACATGAAAAGGGTGGATAGGGTGCTTTTCTTCCTCATTTACGTACCTTAGAGTCAATTAACACCGCCATCTTTAAAAACAAGCCTGTACTTAAAATATAAATGCCATAAATTCTTTTTGGAGGTCCCAAAATCATCACCCAGGTTCTTTATTATCCAAACAATTTGCCATTTTAAGTTAATTTTGCAAAATATGCTTCCTTGGGGCGGCAATTGGACCCCTAGATGTGTAAGCCCCCTTTATGAAGTTAAAACATGCTTGATTTCCGCGTATCGCGGATCAATTTCCTATTTGTAATTGAAATTAATAATGGCGTTTTACATTACTAAAACAATAGGCGGCATTTTGAAATGGGCAGGACACTCTTAACGTGCAGCTTTTCGGGGCGGAACATCCTTAATCCTCGTCAGGGGGACATCCCCATCAAGGTGTGACATACCTTCAAGGTGATGTATGGGTAAAATTCAGCACCAGTTTGGTTGCAACGAAAACGAAAATCCGATACGAAGGATCCAGTAATGATACACCCAGAGATATATAAGATTGTCTAATAATTCTCTCGGGTGTATCATTTACTTGATCCCTCCTCGCGTAAATTTGAATTGAGTTTTCGCATCGTCATTATTATGGTATAATCCAGCATATAGGTCATTGCTCCTTCTTAATACACGGTTAAATGTAATTTTACATTACATTAAATAATTTGGTACCAGAAAAAAAGGATTACCGTTTAGCACGGCGGGGAAAAAACTTGAATGTCTGGGCAACCACCCTCTTCGGTAGAGGCGAGGGTTATAAAACGTATACACATATCTGGACTTTTTATCTCATATTTTCCTACACACTCTCATAAAAGAAAGAGGGTTTCTTGACTGTCTTGTATGCAGAACCGCCAAGACAAAAAGGTTCTTGAAAATTAAATGCCACCCCAAAACGGTTCCTTCAGGCCTTTGCAGCAGCCATTAACATACGGCAAATCCTTACAAACAAGCATGTCTATGAAACAAAACAAATTAAACACCAACATTCCTTGTTTCATGAATTATTAACGTCTAATTAGGCAACTCATTAAACATTCTTTTATATTTATAGGTTCTTATAAGACTTAAAGTTCTGATTGTTCTCAAACGTGTTTAGAACTTACCGAATAATGGTAAGCAACTCTAAGTAAAAGTTTATAAAATCCATCAGAAATATTTTCAAAGGAAAAAATAGCTCGGCAACTAAAAATTAATAATTTTTATTGTTATTTTACAAAGCACATTCACAATTAATATTACACAAAGCAGTAAAATAAAAAGTATGTACTTTTTTATTCACTGCTTTGGTAATATTTATATTGATTGTACTTTGCAAATAATCATCATTAACAATGGACAAAGTACACAGATTGCGGTAACGGACTGCGCCACATTCTTTATTGTTATTATAAAGCATAATGACTGGTGATATGAACTTTTTGTGTATGTTTTTACTGAAGTGGTCAAGTTTGTTTTCAATTGATTGACGAAATAATTTTGTTTTTAATTAAGTGGCCAGAAAAGATGCGAAATATATTATATTTACAGTTAAATTGATGCCCTTAAGATGAATAACAAGAGTTATTTTGAATCAATAACACGGATTGTACTAACAGCCGGGAATCAATTCATCCATTTAACAATTTCGAAATACATCGCGAAACTCTCACTGGTTTCCAACGAACCTGAACTCATGTAACGGAAGAGAAGCTATCGGGAAGACATGTGAACCAGGGGTACCTCATTTTCTCACTGCATGTACTAAAGGGCTGGTGAATAGGACTTGAAATGAACGAACCTTGGTTTTTCCTTAAAATATTACACTTTTGAGTTACCACCTTGGAATGACATTTGTTAGATAATAAACAACTGAAAAACTGCCACAATTTTTTAGGCTGTCTTTTGTGGTCAGGGGAGCCATATTTGTAAATTAAGTGACACAATTGAAATGGTCTATTTCTATTCATAAAATTGTGTGTAGATATGGGACAAACTCATGCTGGTGATTTAGGTCAGTTACAATTAAGACAATATCAGTGATCCAGGGCCGTACGCAGGATTTATTTTGGGAGGTGCAGAACCTCGAAAAAGTGGAACCTTTTTTTGTGTAAAAGTGGACCTAACCCCCCCCCCCCCCCCCCCCCCCCATGGTCCTTTTTTTGTTGGATTCTTAAACACCTCAAAACCAAAACGTGGACTTTCTTGTCAATTTTTGGACCTTTTATGCAAAAATCATCAAAAAGTCACCGTTTTCCCCTTTTGATGGGATTTGGTGCGACGCCCCTACCCCCCCCCCCCCCCACCCCCCCCCCCCGCACACGGGCCTCGTGATTCGCCCAAAAGAAGTCAAATATTTTAAATTTGCAAGAATATCGTATTTGTGGTCGCCGTACGGACAGTAATGCTACAAATTCGGTTTTTGTCCTTATTTGTTGCCTTGGTTCTCTGTAAACATGTGGTGTGAGTGTTTGGGTACCTAAACTTGTTACAAAACATGCAAAATCTGTTGAGCAAATCCTGATAATTGCCTTTAACTGACAGTTACATTAGTCCAGTCCAGATTGAAATTAATTACAAATCTTTTTAATTCCCTTTATTTAATGTTTTAAATTTTTTTCCTAATTTAGTTACAATGTTCCCCCTCCAGTTTCATTTTCAGGTAGACAATTTGCAGATGTACGGTCTTTTTAAAGAGTTAAGAACATGAACGAATTTCATACTTTTCTGATTTCCCCATATATTACCTTGAAGGTGGTGTCCCACTGATTATGAGAGGTTATGTTTCCCGCCCCGAAAACCTGCCATTTATCGGTACTGCCTATTTCAAAATGGCCGCCATTTGTTTTATGAAAAACTGCCATTGTATTTCATTATAGATAGTAACTGTTATCCATAAAGTTTGTTTTTTAATACCATCCTGAAGTGTGTCCTTACACATCAAAGTTGCGAGCGCCCATAGGAGGGTTGGGGCCGCCGGAGGAGGCATATTTTGTTAAATGTACTAAAATTGGCAAATTGTTATGATGTAATAACGGGTGATCATTGGACAGCACCAATAAGGGATGATAGTGTCATTGTATTTTACGGAAATGTCGTAACTCTTTATGATGGCGGGGTTATACACGCTCCGGTACCTAACAAGAAGAAAAACACCCTTCACAACAGCTTTTTCGACTTAAAAGAAACATAAGGAAACTATTGAGTAATAGGATCCCGCATTTTCCTCTCGTATCTTCTGGACAATTGCAGACCACTCATCACAAGTTGACGCTGGTAAGGAAGATGATCTCGGCAGAGAGAGCGAGAGAGAGACGAGTGAGAGAAAGAGAGCAGAGAGCAAACGTGATCCGTATATGTGGGACATTTGGGGACATTTGCCACGTTTTTTTTCACTGTAAGTTGGGACCCAAATGCATAGTGGGACATTTTGATGTCCACGGTGCTGCATTTTTGTGGCAAGATTTCTTTTCTCTCTTAGTGGGGTCCACTGCAAAGTCCCCACGTATACGGTCGTTTTACACAAACACAGTTTTGAGAGACTGGATCGAGAGAGATAGGGTTGATGTGCGAAAGAACTTATAATGGGTGAGGACCATGAGTGGGGACCTACTAATGACCTCACATAGGGGGTTAAAAGAATGCGGTCCCCAATATGAAAAGATGATTTTTTTTAAGATTGGAAAACCATAGGTGAGAGCTTAATTATTTTCAAATATAAGTAGGGGGCCGCGCTTTAGCCATTATTAATGATTAAAACATGTTAGAGGTTCTCTCTATAGCCTACCCATTTTCATAGTGGGGAGTCCCCACTATTACGGTTTCGCAAGGGAGGGATAGAGAGAGAGGAGCCATTGGGACAAGTAGAACAAAGATAGCCTCTTGAAGTGCTCGAAAGAAAGTTATGTCACCTATTTTAAATTTTCCTTCTACGTATTGACAACTTTTTAACTTCTATATAAGCATATTGTGTTATTTTCACTGGCAACACCTATGACCTATCCTAAAATACAGTCCACACCCATCTTATTGTATCATGTGGATATAGCTGTTGTCTTTGCTGTGGAACTATTAAGAGGCACTTATAACCACGTTATATACCCAAGTAAGTAACCATAGAGTAACAGCACTCTCTTTGGACAAGTCCAATACCCCGCTTTAAAATTGTTTCATATCTTGAAAATGATTTAGGGTCATTTTGGAAAGTGTTGTTTTATAACGAGGAAAAGATAGGTTAAGCTGGCTTTTCCCCTCCATTTTACGTACCAGCGCGAATATAAAGCAGCGCCATCTTAAAAAAACTAACCTGTCTGATTAATTAAGTCGCAATAATCTTTTTTTGAAACTCAAAAAATATCACACAAAAAGTTTACCATTTTAAGTTGTTTAGCAACATGCCTCCTTTGCGGCGGCCATCTTGGACGCCTATATGTTTAAAAGCCCCCCTTCAAGAGTTAAACTTGATTTCCGAGTAGTCGTGGATGAAATTTCTTTCAATAATGAAATTTATACTGGCGGTTTTCCATAAAACAATGGCCGGCCATTTTGAAATGGGCTGCACGCTAAAGTGCAAAACGCATTCAGGGTTGGAACTACCTAATTCCTAGTGAAGAAATATCCCTTCAAGATGATATAAATGGGAAAAATTATTCATCAATTGGGTGCACGCACAGACTAACTATAGTTGATGTTAATTACTGAACTCCTTGCAATATATTTGAGACTTGGTGTGACATTGATATGGGGGTTAAAGCCTCGGCCATGCATAGACTATGCCTTTGTTGCAAGAAACTTAAAACTGAATAGGGGTTTGCATTCCGTTAGTGCTAAGGGAGGGGGGCTGGTCCTATACAACCCACTTGCCTAAGGAATGTTTAGATGAAAAATCCACCACATGTGAAGCGTGGCGGCACCAAGGGGGGTGGGCATGGGGGGCATTTGCCCCCCCCCCATTTCTTTCTTGCCCCCAGTTTGCCCACCCTGGTTTTTGACCGAAAAATGAAGGATTCTGGGGCCAAAAATCTGTTGATTTGGGGCCAAAAGATCAGCAATTTGGGGCCAAAAATTGGGTGAACAATTTTTTCCAAAATTGTCACTATTTGCCCCCCCCCCCAGAATTTCATTTTGCTCACCCCAAGGGTTTCACTCCCCCCCCCACCCCCCCTCCACCAACCCCCCGTTTGCCCCACAGAAAAAGAGTCTGGTGGCCGCCACTGGCTAGAATGGGCTTCAACGACATCAACAATAAAGAAATAAAAACTGAAAAAAAAAAATGTTCAGTAAACCCAAAAATGATTGTAAATTTTGCGTCCAAAATATGCGAAAAAACACCCTAATTAGTTTCTGCGTTTTCTACGGAAGTGCTTCATCTAGACTTGTGCTGACTGCTTAAATTGGTTGAAGAACTGAACATATACCATAATTAATTTACGCACAAACATAAAAGTCTCATGCCATTTTATATTTTTTAGGGTTACTTTGCAAGAATTTTTTGCTTATTTACTTTGTTTATGTCATAGGTGCATGCATTATGAAAAGGTCGTATATGCTAAAAGCCCTACTGGCTGAGACAATCTTGCCCAAAAAGTAACAAGAATTAAGCATATAACATGAAACTTCAAGCTGTGATCTCAGTACTGCGCAATTGACAAAGGCCTGTGACGTGAAGGAAGTGACAGGCATCCCCAGGATAGCTACGCACCATGAAGGAGAGCACTCTGATAGACTGTCATCACGTGCACCAGAATTGAGGGATTTCGTGGGCACCATTTGTCACTTGGCAGAGAGGCAAACTATCCTCTCCCATGCTATGAAAGACATGCACAATGGAGGGCATGAGTTGAGCTCAGCCACTCTGGGTCTATGAAAGATCTCTGAAAAACTACCATATGGACAGGAGTGTGAGAAATACAATGGACAAGGGCAAGTACACTAGACAAATGCTAGGACAAGGTCTCACAAGAATACCACACTTTAAACAGTCTGCATTCCGCGGTCTGCATTACTGCAGTCTGCGGTCTGCCATTTAGAGGAACAGTCTGCGGTCTGCCTTTTAGAGGAAACCGGATTCAACAGCTGCGTGTGTGTTTGGTTTAGCTCTGTGATTGGTTAGTTACCAGCACACACAAGTATATTTATTGACAAGTTATACACATTATCAGCTATCAAACTTTGTTTTTCTGGAGACATGTAATTTCTGTAGCGATTAAATCCTTTTCCTAGTGATGAAAAACGAAACAAAATGATGACATTTGATAGACCTAATGAGATACACACTTTTTGCTATTGTTATTACGGGTCGACGGGTGATCAGTCTAGTATCAGCAGCATTTAAAGAGCGACCTTTTTCCCAGGCCCTGGTTGTTTATACTGCTTATATCTCAACGCATATCGATGAATGTATTACAGCGGAATTCAACATCGCCATTCATGATGAAAACACAACTGGGCAAACGCCGAGAAGATGGATATCTCCGCCAAGTTCCACTGCAGAAATAAAAACTGCATAAGGCGACCAGCAGATGACGTAAACTAAAAAGACAATCACAAGAGTCTTAGTAATGTTTCTGCCAATTTTCTTAGCAGACTGTCCCTGGGTTGATTCTGAAGCTGTATTACCATCAGTGTTTTCTTCCGTTCCATTTCCGGTATTAGCACGAGAACCGTTGTTGCCTGTGTTGGCGCAGAGGATACGGTGGTCGACATTTCCGATGCGCCCACATGTTTCTTTTGCTTCTGAAATTTGATGGAAATTCGCGTGAAGCAGAATGCCATTATGATACAGGGAACAAGAAAGTCCCACAGGAATACGATTACTCCAGTTGCAGCTTGAGCTCCCCGGGATGGAAAAAGGAAAACACACCTGCCTTCCCTGATAGTAAACTGTGAGAATCCCATAATAGTTTGTATGAGTGGGGCAAGTAACCATGCTGCCGTGGCAAAAATGGCTGCTGTCTTACGAGAATAATTGTGGCTGTACCATATGGGATGCAGAACTGCGATGTACCTCTCCAAGGATATGGCGACAAGGTTGAAGGTAGAGATGGAAAACATGCAGAACATGCTTATGCGAGAGTACCAGAACACGCAGTAGAGATAACCCATTGCAGGATTTCTTGGAGGAAGTGTTGGCAATACTTCAGTAAAAGTAGTCGCAATGAGTACAAGAGAGGTGACCAGATCGGTGACGGCTTGTGTGACAATGAGACTGTTGGCGTAGTTTCGCTGTGAACGCATTTTGGCGACAACAACGCATACAGTGAAGTTACCTAAAAATCCAACTATTCCAATCAGAATCTTCAACGATGCCAAAAATATCTCAGCGAATGTCTTTGGTGCAAACTCTAAACCTGAACCATCTTCGTAATCGGATTGACTGCCTTCGGTCGTCGTCGTCGTTGTCTGCATATTGAAGTCGCTTGATGTCGACATCTTAGTGAAGATCGGCAGGATACCAGATGCTTTTGAGGATCTTCTGTAAAAGTCACTATATATTTTGTATCCAGATCATACTCTTTCTCGTATTCCTATTGAATATCACATTAAAATACAAGTTAAAACCTATCAAATCCTGTCATTGTATTGCGTATAATTAAATGTGATCCGAGTGAATCAACAAACAGGTACACTTGTCCAACACTTTTTTGTTACCAGTCAATGCTATACATGTTACCATGTTAGTTTGTTACTGCAATATTACTCATTAGAACGCTGTATTTGCACAAGAGTATTTTCTTAGACGAAAAAACTTGTATTATATCCAGATTGCATTGTGCAACGAAGACACGTTGACGGATATATCTCTACTACACTATAACATAGGCAAATATTGTGATGTCATTATGACGTAAATAATTGCTGCAGATCACCGCTTGAAACTTTGACGATAAGTATCCTTTGCTGAATTTTGCCGATAAGAGATGTGATGTTATAACTGAAACGGTAATTATTAAATTTCATTCACACATACCTATATTTACGATTTTGGTGTTGGTTGAGAGTCGGGCATAACAGCAATCCGAAATTGGTATATAATTACCAATATTAACACAGTTGATAGGGGAGAAATTTTAATTTCCCTCAAAAGCATAATTTTTTTGGCTATGTTTTAAAAGACTATTCACAAAACCATCGCATATTGATAACATATAATGGATATATTGTGTTCTTCTATATTTTGTTTTTAGCACTAGGTTGGTAGTAGTGGAGCGGTTTGACTGCAAAATTGTCGACAACACCCCCTCCACTCTGTACAACAACACGCAACCACTTCTATTCGAAGATAGTAAAATAATTTTAAACAATTATTGTTGTGGTCAAAAACTTTGGTGGTAAGGGTGTTTTTTTGGTCCAAAAATCACGTTTTTGCTCTCACAACTAAGAAAATCAGATTTATTAATTTCTTAGCAAAACAAATATAATCGTGAGCAATAACTAAATTTCTTTTCTGACATTTATATTATAATAGATTTCTGTTTTATGTAATTTAATAAAGGGTCATAAGAATTTGGGCCCCAAAATCACATTTTTTCCTTAAAAACATCCTTTTTGATCACAAATGTCACCACAACGATTTATTACCTGAACCTTTATCAATGTATAATGATACCATAAAAATAAGATTGTAATATTTTTACGTTTTAAAACCACAATTATAAAAAAATAATTTCGCTTAATTTGCAGCCCAAAATGCATTTTTCGTGGGGCATAGAAACATCCCTGCCACCAATATTTCACCACAACCATCCATTTCTTAATCTCATATATTTCCTTCAAATAAAGATGGTTGTGTTTTGTTGTAATCGGAGGGGGGTAACTCGAAAACTAGAGCACTTTGTTCAAGCTCGGGGCCCACATCCTTATAGGTTCTGTTGGAACCACCACGAAAGATGAAAAGCGACCCAAAGGTATATGACTAAAATAACGTTGCATTAAATAAATAAAGCATTAAGCAATTAATAAATCAGTTGTTTATTTTTATCAGGGACTATCTTACAATAAAAGACCGTAAAGAAAAAAAAAAATGAAGCGTTACCTACGCTCAACTCCATGTCCACTAAGACAAGGTAATCAATATGAATGATAACATATTATTTAAAGGGATAGTTATTGGTAGAACCACCAAGCGATGGGTCACCTTCGGAGCCTACCTTTTATCCACTTTAAGATAAGCACTACTGGTATATATTATAGATATAGATCTATATATATATCTATATATATATCGATATATATATATATAATATATCTAGCTCTCTATAGATCTATCTATCTATATATAGATATATATAGATAGTATATATATATATATATATATATATATAATAATTAATATTCTATATATACATCATATAAACTTATTTTTACAGGTGCCTATCTTTGGAATTAAGAGTGCTCAATCCCTTACAGGAGAGCGTAAAAGAAATTACAAAGTATAGACTCTGGAAAGGCAACCGTTACTCTTAGTTCACGGCATACCCTCACATACGATCACAGGGCATCCGATCTTCAGACGGATGATGACTCATAGTCTTGTCTTAACCAGAAACATGTAGGTATAACAAGCTATGGTGTCAGACTGATGCATTTTCCAGCCCACTGGTCTGTACTTTTCCAAATATTCGAGATGCTTTCACACCACTACGAAAAGTGTGGGGCGGTAATATAACATCATAGTAAACAGTATTATTTACAGGTTGACTATCTTTGGAATTAGTAGTACTCAATCCCATTACAGGAGAGCGTAACAGAAATTACACAGTAATAGACCTCCGGAAAGGCAACCGTTACGCTGAGTTTCACGGCATATAAAACCTCACTTACGTATCACAAGGCCTCCGATCTTCAGATGGGCGGTGATGACTCATAGTCGTGTCATTTAACCAGAAGACATGTATGTAAATACATGCTATGGTTCACGACATGAGGCCATATATATATATATATATATTATAAAGTAGTAGGTAGACCTCCACTGTTTTCACACGCAGCCACTAGAGCTTGGTATTTTGCACTTCTTTCCTGCATATGCATTGGATAGTTCTCCCTCCTCCATAGGGACCTCAGTCTATGACGATCACCGTCCTTTGTTTTGCTAAAAAGAGGTCCCGATATCCGATATCTGGTCTCGTATCGGTCTCAGTGATTTCTGGAGGGGAACACTATTCGTTTGTGTTCCTCATTCATTCGGGAATTCCAGTCATTGGCCTCATCTGCAGTTCATTAGAAAGGATACACTAGCTGTCTGCTGCCTGGGCATCTGCGTCTGAATATGTAGGGACTTAGGGATAATGTGATAACTCTTCAATGTCTTCTGGGGCTAAAAGACAAAAGTACACCCATATTACGAAAATGGTGTCAAACTTTGGCCTTGTTAGTGCGTGATTGATGCATTGGAGAAATGTGCGTTGTATCAGGGAACCGTAGTGAACGAGTGTTCGCCTTTTTCGATAAAATTGTGAAGTTTTGCACCAAGTACTTTAGCATTGATAATCCATAAAATTGATGGAAGCATTTGCAAAAACCCCCTTTATGGTTCCCCTAACTTGGAAATCATTTTGACAAGGACATAACACTGGTTCTCAAGAATGACCAAGGGAACCCCCCTTCCTAAAAAGGTATAGTCTTGTACATTTATACCTCATGATATAGTCCTGTGCATCCTGATTGGTTAAAATGGAAGCATAAATTCAACTATCTTCAAGATTGAAACCAAAATGACTATGCCCTGAAGAGGCGGGCATGTTCATGGAAACTTTGCCCAGGAAACCTCTTCCCAGCGTAAAGGACTTGTACGAACTATTCATCCGAATTATGAGTGTACATATTGAAGCTTATGTAAGAGATGAATATAAGTAGCCCCTGATCGTATTTTGTTTTACTCGTACTGTGAAATGTCTGAACCGCGCATCAGACCAGCAGTATCATGCTTTGAGCTTGAAAATGAAGATCTAAAAGTAATCAGAGATGCAGCTCAAGGGCTAAGTGATCTCGAAACCAAATACTAGGCCCCTCGGCTTACGCCTCGGGGCATAGCAAGGTTTCGAGATCACCTTGGGCCTAAGTTTCAATCACACCATGCCCCTCATACGCATCCAATATTTGTGTGCCTTCGCCTCGGGGCATGTATGGTTTCGAGATCACTTGGGCCTATGTTTTCAACCATGCCCCGCATAGCAGTCAATATTGTATACATCTTTGGCTTATAGTTTCTGAGTTTATGGGGTAAAACTGTGAAAAAATTATGGAAAAAGGTCATTTGGTGTGTACATGGTCAAAAGTTAAACTTGCTTTGATCAGTACATAATGTGGTGCAACTTTTCCCAATCCCTCACTGGCGTCAAACTAATTCCGATGTTGTGCACGTTAGTACCATTGGTTACTGGGTTCACACCTTGGCTCATGCACCTGTTCCGAATTTATGATTTGCCATAAGGATTTGTATTGTGATCAATGTGATTAGTGGCTCGAACCAAAGTTTAGCGTGAGCCAGTTGACATTGCAACGGTCTTATTCTAACATGCTCTACATCAGCGAATTATCGTAAGCAACGTTGGGCACGCGGTAGTTTTTTTACCACCACCCATGCTCCAGGAGCAGGTCTCCCTCACTAACCTCAAAGGGCAGCTATTATTTTTTCTTATCTTTTTTTGGACTTAGAATTTTTCCCTCTTACCTGAAAAAATAATGAAAATTTTATATATTTTAAAAGAGGCAGTACCAAGATTTGAAACCGAGACCCCTGTAACATGAGGTCAGCTATCTAACCACAAGACCAGTGAGGATTGGTGTGCCAGATTTGCAATTCTAATCCTTGATAACATTTACGGAATAAATCTCTACTGCTATTGTGGTCAGCAATCAATATAATGAATAGCTCCGCTCTGGAACGGTTGCCACAACCAATGCATGCTCCAGGAGCAGGAGTGGTGATCAAAATATCACACTTGCCAACGGCGGCGACCCACATCCCTCTACACCAATGTCTATTTCCCGGTGTGGTAGGGGATATAGTCCTCCGAGCTCACAGTCCAGGAACAATGGTGAACACTAGGGCAATCGATTCAGTTGACTCTTCACGCAACATTAGTTTCAGGCTTTATTCCGTTGTCGTCTATGGAGCCCGGACTATGATACCTGTCGGACTATGATTGCTTTCACACCTGGTCATTATGTATCCCTACAGAGCGTGTGCAGTAACAAAGAAGTGGAATACCTTTAGTTCGATTCATTTTATTGCACAGATGGTGGTTATTTATAGTGTGCATGCACTGGCTCTATATTTGGAAATTCCATGGACAATGTTGATGACCCACGTACACATGCAGTCCGAGTTGCGAGCATGGCGGACTTGTCATTGACAGATCTTTTCTCTGACTGGGTTGTCGGAGATATTACGGTTAGTGTAAAACGCATAAGCGCATAAGAGCATAAGACTGCATAAGCATAAGAATAACCGTATATACGGAGCATAAGCGCATAAGAGCATAAGCGAATAAGCGCATAAGAGCAAGACTGCATGACCAAGCGCATAAGAGCATAAGTGCATAAGCGCATAAGAGCATAAGACTGCATGACTAAGAGCATAAGACCGGTGCATAAGACTGCATAAGCATAAGAATAACCGTATATACGGAACATAAGCGCATAAGCGCATAAGAGCATGAGACTGCATAAGCATAAGAATAACCGTGTATATACGGAGCATAAGCCGCATAAGAGCTAAGCGCATAAGAGCATAGGGGCCTAAGACTGCATGACCAAGCGGACCTTTAGAATATTCGTATGTACAGCATAATCGCATAAGGAGCATACGACGCATGACCAAGGGGACCTTTAGAATATCGTGTGTACAGATAAGCGCATAAGAGCTAGAGCATAAGGAATGCATAAGATACGAATAACCGTATGTATGGTGGGCAAAGGAAGAAAAGCAGACTGAGCAGAAAAAAAGAAAAGCAGTCCCAGAATGGTGGAAAGGCAGTGCAGAAAAAGCAGAAAAACAGAATGGTGGACAAGCAGAAAAGCAGAATGGTGGAAAAGGCAGAATAGCAGAAAAGCAGAAATGTGTAGAAAGGGCAGAAGAATGTCAATATCAAAGTGTTTAAATGTCAGGATTTAATGCGTTTACATGTATGCATCTCTACAAATTCTGCAGGGTTTGCGACCCGGGTCCGAAACAATATTTATAAGGGGCATTTAGGTAAAAAAATGGCCTATTTGACGATTTTTTTCTCGAAAATTTTGCAAATTTGGACCATGTCTAAGGGTTTTCTGCCTTCAAAAACGGGTGATTTTACAGCGTGTTTTCCTTCTTCTTTTCTGAATTGCAACCCTTATCCAAGCATTTTTTTTGGCAGAAAATGGGACCAATCGTATCACTGATTTGGGGAAAAACAACCCATTTGTGAGGCACATCCCCGTATGCCTTAACATGTCGTAATCCCCCTACCATACCCCTCCCCCCGATTATGCTCCGTACATAGTATTAGACTGGTTCCATTTTCAAAAAGCAACAGTCGAAGGGGCATTTTTGAGTAACAACAATTGAAACAGGTTTCTATACGAAATGTGATCTGATTCCAAATCTTCAAGTCCCCACAAGCTAATTTTTAGGGGACGTGTGGCTAATTTGCATAAATTCAAAATGGCGCCATTTTTAACATTTTTGTACATAATCAAGTGGTTAATTACATTTATTACACTTACTGTAATTCAAGGTAGTTTTCAAGTGTTCACATTTTGTCATAGTGTTAACAAAGAACACATATTGAGCATATTTCATGTGTTCAAATGTAACAGTTTTGAACATTGACTTAAAATTTATGTTAAAAAAAAAGTGTTTAGAAAGTGTTCTCGCACGGGTTTTTTTCTAGAACCATCAGATTAACAACTGAAACACTAAGATGCGTCAAATGTAAACAGTTTTTGGACAATTGACCAGTGTTAATTGAAAATGTGTGAGCAAAATGTGAACACTTGCAATAAACTTAAGTTGAGTAAATCAAGTGTTATAAGTGCAATTAACCAACCTTTAACATTGTTTTTGGACACAGGATATGATAAAAAAGGAAAAATGGTTAAATGTTTCCAGCCCCAAATATGCCTTAAGATGAACTTAAAATAGTGAAACCTTGGGTTAAAAAATTTGACGCGTCCGTTTAATTTAGAGTGTACGCGAAGAGTGCTGCGCCCACAACAGTTAACCAAAGGACGCACTAAAATGAAAAAAGGTGTATTTGTTGGTACATTTGACAGATTTTCTAGAAAAAAAGTCGGTGCCTCGTATTTTTATTGATGCGCCTAAGATCTGGCATATGCTTTAACATAATTCAAAATAAAAAATCTGACGTCAGAAGTTTACTTTTTTATGAGGAAAATTACGTCTTTTTCTCATTTTCCCATAGAGGTCTGTACAAAATTTTTTCCGACAAAATGCGATTTTGAACACGTATACCTCAAAAACTAAGTCGGTGACCCCCATTTTTATTTCAGATTTCTCATTTACACGAGGTGAAAATACAACATATATCTGAATAAAGAAAAATGGGCCGTTGCTTATGTCCTCTATCACCTTAAGAGAGGACACAACAAGTAATTGTATATAGATGAATGGAGCAACGGTCGGGATCTTGAGTCTACCGAACCACAATACCGGTCGAGAACCTGTTTAACAGAAGTTGTATCCCGGGTGCACGTTTTAGAGAAATGCCATCCCATACGCGCAAATAAAATGAGCGCTGAATTGGAGCTTGATCTGTAGTTGTTATGTCGTTTCAAATCAATGAGAACAATTTTGATAAATGACGGCTCTTAACCACCTGCTTGGGCTCTTTTGGAGGACCAATATGGCCATCAGTGATTCAATTACTAACCAAGGGGGGGGGCACAGGTCCAATAGAGATCAGTGTTCGAAACCCACGAATGCGCGGTTCAGCAATCTACGTACTTTTCAATGTACCGAGTAGGGCTTCTTTGTATGATGTAGAGTTTCCTAATTTTATTTTAAAAACTATATTTCTCAAGAATCCCAGGCTCATTTTATAAAAAATAGGCACAAATGTATGCCATTTTTGATAAATTTATATATTTTAAAGGAAAACGTTAAATTAAAGCTTTGTTTTTAATTCCAATGTTAAAAGTCAACGCGATAGTCTTTCATACAGGCCAGAACCACCGATCATCTTTCAATTGGTGTGAAAGACTAAACATGGCTTGTGGCAAAACGATAGCGTAAATAATAAACGTGGCGGCTTCCTTAAATCGTGTACTGCTTCAAAAGTTAAGCGTGAAAATTATGTTTTCTTCGCAAGGAATACTCCATTGACCATGCAAACCATCTGGTACGTCATATTTAGGGATATTTCATTATATATGTGCCGATAAATGTATACCAATATATTCCTTTAAATGCAAAGAACACTAAAGTTAAGTAAATCTTGCTTGCTTTCTTTTAAAGTGTGAAGGAATAGTACAGAAATCAAATAAAATATCCTCCGGAGACCGGAGGAGGTTCAAGTACACCGAACATGACATTTTACTCATCAGTTGGGCAAACAGTATGCTCAACATCAGTTGAGTCAAATGCACGTTGCTCAACAGGTGGGCAAAAAATCTACTCAAATACAGTACAAAACACTACTCCTTGTGAGTTGAGTATTGTTTTACCACCTGTTGAGTAAAAAACGTCATAGCTCAACTGTTGAGTAAAATGGAATAAGGAGTAAAATGTTTCTCAACAAAATGTTGAAGGCCTTGACAACATATAAAAAAAATGCAATTTTTTTCGTCAAGATTTCGCTTTTACGTGTTAAACCAATGGCGATGTCTAAAATTGGTATTTGTTGGCAGTCCTCCCCTGTCGCCAGCGGCGAACATAGATAAGCGAAGCGAAGGTGGGATTTCTGTTGCGACGAAGGTACATTACGTCCTCTACAGATTCATGTGTTAAAAACACTAAAAACAATTTCTGCAACTTCCACTAATATCGCTTTGTATTTCTACTCTTTTGAGCATTGATATATTTTTTCAATGTATTCGCTAGGGCTATCTTAATGAGTACATCCATATCACGTAAAATTGCACATCATTTCATAAGCTATCACACATGTAGATTTTAGAGGATATAGGCCTAAACGGCACGAATATTTTCTGCAACACTGATACCGGTGTAATTATTGTCCGGCGTACTCATAGTCCGGGAACAATGGTGAACAATAGGGCAATCGATTCAGTTGACTCTTCACGTAACATTAGTTTCACGCTTTATTCCGTTATCGTCTATCGAGCCCCGGACTGTGGCTCCCGCCGGACTATATCTGCTTTCACACCGGTATTTGAAAAGTAGGTCAAAATCCAAGCGAATAGAGCGGGTAGTGCGTACGCTACCACGCCCAGAAAGGTCTTCAACGCAAACATAATCGCGTCGCTTCGCGCTATATCTGCGCAGTCAAGCGGGTAGCGTGCCCTTGGTCACCTGTCTATGGTTGCGATGGTTCCCATTGTCGACGCGCAGACAATTTGTGCGCGGGCACCAAGCAACGAATCCAAGTTGTGCGCATCGCATCTAATCAACTTACAGGAGCTTCATTTCTCTCAAACTTCGATAGACTTTCGATGAACATTGGCGAATTTCCGAGTGAAATCAACCAAATAGGTAATAACAGGTCTTTCCTATATTATTGTAAGGCGAAGTGTAAACGAATATAGGCCTATTATATTGAGTTTGTTGTTGAGTGTTTTGTTTTGTTGTTGTGGTGGTTTCATTTGTTTGTTTTTTTAAGAAAGTTAATAGAGATCACATTATTAGTGTTGAGTAGCCACATTAACTTTTTCGCTCTTTATAATCATTTAAAACAAATTGCCCCTTTTAATTGTTCTTGTTGATGAATTTTTATTTTCAGTCGACAACATAAAACACGTCATGTCAGGTAAATTGCTGCGTCAGAAGCGCAGGAAATCTTCAACTTCAGTATCGTATGTTGCACCGTCAGGCGGCACAAATGGCAGTTGTCTGACGCCTTCACCGGCTCAGGTGTGGAACTGCCTCTCACCGTCAACAAGCCCTTTTAAAGACAAGGGTCCGACGCTTTCTGATATGTTTGAGGCTAAGTTGCGTAGAGAAGAGAAGAGCGAGAAAGACGGTGCTGATGCCGATGATGTCTTGACAATTGGAGTGAGAAGACGTCATGGAGTTACAGGGACAGCCAATGGTACTAGTAACATGCCAGCAACAACTAAAAATCAGAACATCTCACATGGTATGCTTTCGCCAATGAAAGTCCAGTTCTTAGATTCTTATCTCTCTCCACAATATTTTTTTTTCAAAAATTATTGTTAGAAATTTTTCTTGAAAGAACATAGAATAAATTGTAAAGTGTAATTTCTATAGGATTTGAACAAACTGACTTTGTAATGGGACCATTTCAAGGCAGTTAATTTCGCTAAGAGTATATTCGCTTATATAAAAAAGCTGAAGTAAAGATTTATTCTTCGCGGGATGAAGAAATTGATATCTAAACGGAATGTGTATGCGGACGGTGGGCGAAAACAGAATAAGGTTCGATGAATATTAAAATAAATTTCGCCATGTTCAAAATAATTATTTATTAGTTTTTCTTTTCAAGTGCGTTAAAGGTGCAACGAGAGATTTAATAATCACATGAGGATTCTTTCCCGGGGATTCTTTAAAAAATCGAAAGCCCTGGTTTTTAACAGATGCAAAGCTTTCCATCAATATTTTATCTGAAAGGATTAAATAGACACTGGCACAACTCCGGAGTGGTTTTATTCAGTATAGGCCTATAGACAGGGAATTAGGGTGTTAAGCACAAGAAAACAAACGTCGCAGTTGATTCCCTTTGAACCCACCCTTTTTGACCGGCATGTGGCTTTAATATCAACGAGTACGATACTCATGTAATAAATAATTATGGTTCTTATATAATTTATGGTTTTATATTTTTGTGCATATAAAATATATCCGTATTCTTCCAAGGTCCTAGACTATCAATTGAGAACGAATTTAAGAAATTTCTTATTTTGTTGAAAATGTGCCAGTGCGGTGAATTATTTTTGGTACAAAATAGTGAAATTTCTCATTTTGTGTTTGAGCAAATACGAAGTTCAGCCGATGTTTATATTATTGGTCTCAATAGTTTTGTCTGATTTCACTTTCAAGGAATTCTATAGCCAAGTCGCTATCTACTGAGAGTCTAATCTACATGAAAGGCTACTTTAATAATATGACACATGCCTCGAAGTCAAAATCTCTCTCCTTGCACCACTTCGTTTACTTCCCGCTCGATGGACTATTCACGCTAGTCTCTAATTCCAGCGTCGCGCACAGACCAGCATGTTTCTCGCGGTCGCGAGCGAGAAGACGCGAGTAAAATATTTCTTCTCTGACGCCATGCGTCAAATTCATCCAAACCTTGTCATGAAATAATTTTACCTTCATCTTACTACAAATTATTACGTTTTGTTCTCAGAGGTTGTGTTAGAGACGACACGGAAGAAGGTGCCCGTCAGAGACGTTCAAAGCTGTCTAGCCATCTTTCTTCAACTAGGGGCGACCATGAAGTCTCTAAAACAGACATAAAAACCGTCCGAAAGTGAATGATGTATGCTAAAGGTGAGTTGGCTCAAGCCGCAGCTGTAATCGGGGAGCGTACAAAGTCGGCGTGCACGATTTAGGCCTCATACGCATGCACAATAGCTCTTAATATTATACGGGTCAAATGTTCAAAACGCCTAACTTACCAGTTTTTGTTTTTCTTGTTTTTTTCCTGGTCTCTTTCTTTACTTTCTTGTCTGTGTCTTGCTGTCATCAGTATCTATTCTGCCTTCCTTCTGGATTCCTCTTCTTTGAAAAAAGGGGGGCCTTTTTGATCTGGCTTTCTGTTGTTTGTCCTGTACTCAGATTTGCTATTTCTTCCGGTATTACATTGAGAGTTTTTTCAACCTAATAGTGGTCCTATATCTTTTGATTGCCAAAATGGCTGCCATTTATTTCTTTACTGTGATATAATATATATTCATTTCGAAGAGCACTCTTATAGGCCTACTCTGAGAGAGACAGGAATGTCCGTCAGCAATTCAAAACTAATAATTCAGTGAATCAAATGGATGTGATACCCAAATAAGGGT
This sequence comes from Ophioderma brevispina, assembly GCA_023653785.1. Lineage (NCBI taxonomy): Eukaryota > Metazoa > Echinodermata > Ophiuroidea > Amphilepidida > Ophiodermatidae > Ophioderma > Ophioderma brevispina. Next base: position 39,459 of record JAMKCH010006246.1, read on the forward strand.
CATTCAGTGATACTTGGAAAAAGTCAGGGGGTCATTTGACATGCGAAATAAAAATATTCCCCAAAATTTTAGTAGGTAACGAAAAAATAATATTAAATTTTATTTTGGAAAGAATGTAACGGAATTCTGTGAATGTTTGAAAAAAATGGTAAGCAATTAGAAGTAGAAGTCTTTTTAAATGGGGTATTTTTTGGGTGACAGAAAAAAAAACGCTATCTTTCGCGAGAGGCAGTCAAAAAATTGGGTTTAGTGAGGGACCCGGGCCCGGGGGGGGTGGGGGGGCATTACCATCTTGGAGTGACGCGTATGTTATAGTGCGCCTAAGGCTTGTTAAAAAACCCCTTTCAGCATCGCACCCTAGAACCCATATATTTGAAAACATCACCCCAAGACACATATTTTTTGCAAATTTTACACCTGGTCACCCAAAGAATTCCCATTCTTTTAGGAAAAATTGACTGTATCATTTTCAAAAAAAAACTCAATTTTTTGTACATTTCACATATTGACAGAATCAAGTAATGGATCTTGTCAACGCCGGTTATCGGAAAAAGAATCTCAAGTTCACCAATGGACCCAACGTCTCAACAACTTCGAGAATGAGGCGCAGAGACAAAGGTCGGTTTTGAACCAATCCCTTACAAACGAGCTGAGAGAGGTGAAAAAAAAGGACATGTTGTCCAAATCAGGAATTTGAAGAAGAAATGAGGACCAGATGGACGCATAAGAGGAGAGCGAACTAGAGATTACATGAAGCAAGCAGTACAGACGAAGAAGGAGAAAATGAATTTATGAATGATAGGCTTCGTATTAGGAAGACTGATAATACCGGTCAGATATGCTATAGCAAACTTTGAATAAAATCACACTGTTGCCCATAAAAGTGGAATATTTTTCTAGATCCAATCTTGAAACGTATTTTCTTTTAAGCGCCTCAGTAATCACATTACATAATGATTCCCCACTACCCAGGTGAAAGGAAGCCATGCATTAATTTTGAATTAGGTAATGCTTTTGTGGGAGCTATTAAAAACCAGACGTCTGTTGTTGTTGTTCCTTTTCCCTGCTCAGCCTGTGTGCAACGAGCTCACGTTGTTGTTACCTTTATAAAACAAAAACTGACACAGATTCCCTAGGCTATTGCCTCGTCCAACGGCATGGTCAATACGCCGAAGAGTACCTGCACTCCGACGGGAAGGGTACAAGCCCGAGGACGCTTGATTTCCTCGGGATATCGCAGAATATACGGTCTGTAAAATCCTTAAACGTCATCGGAGGTGGGTCATTTGAGTCACGAAAAATCCAGGACGACCACGAGTGATTTGCAGACGAGATGATTGGCGACTGCTATAATCTGTGCCGTTGGTCTAGATAATGCGTCGAGCCGTCTTCGTCGTATGGATGAGATCAGATATGGATCAACGTTTCCCGCCCAAATTGGAAATCGGAGATTGGCGGCTTCATATGGTTTACCGAGCAAGACGAATGAACGAATGTCCACGCATAACCGTTCCCCACAGAGTTGCTCGGGGCTAGGGAGCACAGAAGATTACAGCTGGGACATTGGCGACATGTTGTAACCCTTTTGGTGGTCGCTCGTTATCACCACTACCCCTTTACCCATTTTGGTGGAATAAATTGTATCAAATGTAATTTGATTTAATTCCAGGGCTTACTGGAGCAACTCAAAGAAAAGGAACTGCTCCTGGACAGCACTGAAAACAATTTCACAGAAGCTATAGAGAACTGGAGCAAGTGTCGTGCCGATTTGGAAATCCTTATCGAAGAACGTGACGCCTTGGCTACAGAACTGCAAAAGAACATCAGTGATACGGGAAATTCCGCTAACGAGATGCACGAGGTTCTTAGGCTACGGGACAAAATGGCCAAGGATTTTGTCAAATATAAACTGAGCACCGAGAAGAGGATCGAGCGTCTTGAAGAAGACGGCCGACGGAAGGATAACTTGATAGAAAAGGTATCAATGACAACTGACTAAAATTGAAAAACCAACACAGACAACATGCAAGGAGATGCGTGGCAAGTTTGGATGAATAATATTGTTCAGACGCATTGAGTCAAAATTTTGCGCAAGTTCAGTATCAGTTTTGGAGTAAATTCTAAAGCTGTCTAATTTTCCAACCTATATAGGCCTACCATTAGATGACCGATGATTTCGCTTGATAGATAAGCTTTGATAACATTTGAATGGCTATATATATGTTGCAATGGTAATGGGTTAATGTTAAGTAATAAGATAACTATATAAAAACAAAATGTAAAGAGAAGTTTGTCGGCCATCTTTGAACTCCAGCCTTTGAATATCTAGTTAACTGTCATGCATCACATTTCTAATAGAAACATAAATAAAAGCACAACGAATCTATCTACAATGGATATACAACATGTCAATCGGACCGGTCGTGTTTTGCGTGGACCCACACCTCTAATTAATGAATATGCTTTAAAATTTTATCATTGCAGTTATTACGTAGAATCGAATCTTTCAAAGCACCGATGCTATCGATTTCCCTCAAAAAACGAAAGACATCGAAAAACTTCATGGTAAGTAAAATTTATTTTGTACTCACACACAGAAAAAAAGTGAGTCACTTGCGTAAAAGTGAGTCTATTTGTCCGTATAGTGAAACACTTTGCTTCAAAGTGAGTCACCTTGACTCATTTTTGGACCAAGTGTTCACTATATACGGACAAGTGACTCACCTTTTTCTGTGTGTGCAGACTATTCATTAATTTGAAAATAACGCTGCTGAATTCTCTGCAGGTTGTTTTTGTTTGAATAATGTTAATTTTTCACCAGAGAGTCCAGGGCACGGCAACGTTAAAAACATACTTATCCATTTATTTAGCAATTATATGAAGAAAAAAAACAGTTTAATTTCTGGTCTCATACTTTATCGGCAGACGCTAGCCCCGACGCTATGCATTTTGGTCGTAGTGGTAATTAATAAGCGACTTTATATTATATATATAATTTAAAACGTAACAGTAGATTTGAGACGAGATAATATTGGATTTTTTTTGTGATAATTTTTGTATGGAAGGACACGTGAAGCATTTGCCAAAGTGCATATATCAGAAATGTAAATAGTATTAGAAAAAATTTAACGAATGAAGCTGCTGCAACCATCATTCATGTTCTGATCACTTCACGCATCGACAATGGAAATTCTCTTCTTATTGGTATCACTGATCACTTAACTCGCAAACTTCAACTTGTTCAAAATGCAGCTGCCCGTATTCTTACCAGAACAAAGAAATTTGATCACATCACTTCAATATTAAAAGACATCCATCGGCTCCCTGTTCGGGAGAGAATTACGTTTAAAATTCTTCTCATTTGGAAAGCTTTGAATGGCACTGCCCCCAGAGTAGGCCTACTTATCAAATCTGCTTGTTCATTATAATCCCTCACGCATGCTTCGTTCTTCTGACAAACATTTGCTTGTTGTTCCACGAACTCGTTCTACATTTGGCGATCGTGCTCAGTTTTCAGTTGTTGCACCTACTCTCTGGAACTTATTACCTTTGGAAATCAGATGTTGTAATTCACTTCAATCTTTTAAACGCTTGTTAAAGACTCACTTATATGACAAAGTGTATAATTGATTTCATGTTGATTTAATGTATGTATTTCTTGTTACTTGTATTTTTGTATTCTAGTTTATATAGATTGATGGCGCATTATTATTATTATAAGATTTGATGTGCTTGAACTAAAGATTAAAGGGATACGAAGAGACATTCTCAGGACACAAATTTAATTTCTCTAAATGTCCACTTAATTGGGTGTAGAATACCCACTGTGAATGTTTCAGACGTTTATTAATCAACCAGGTAGCAAAGAAAACCAAAAATTAAATTTTGAACTTGCCTGCTGTACATCGACCCTATGGAAAAGTGATAACTAAATGAGGCAATAAATACAATACCGAAACAATAATCAATGTGGTTTTTCAAACATTTTTTTTTTTTTTTTTTTTTTTTAAAGTGTTTTTCTACACCGCATACCGGGCCGGTGATTGAATATCGTTAACTCCATTGTTTGCTGAAGTCTATGTGTATCCACTAGTCACTGATATTGGGGAAATGAAATTGAAGTGACATTTTATTCTTTTTCAAGAAAATGTGCCAGTTTTATTTGTGGGAACAGACGATTATATGATTTTAATAATTTATTATGAATTTACACTTGGTTTTCCCCTAGCCCCCCGATGGAGACAACAAAACAACAGCATAGAAGGACATGCCCCATAGCCTATTGCTTGTTGTTCCACGAACTCGTTCTACATTTGGCGATCGTGCTTTTTCAGTTGTTGCACCTACTCTCTGGAACTTATTACCTTTGGAAATCAGATGTTGTAATTCACTTCAATCTTTTAAACGCTTGTTAAAGACTCACTTATATGAAAAGTGTATAATTGATTTCATGATGATTTAATGTATGTATTTCTTGTTACTTGTATTTTTGTATTCTAGTTTATATAGATTGATGGCGCATTAGAAATGCTATTATTAATATTTTAAGATTTGATGTGCTTGAACTAAAGATTAAAGGGACACGAAGAGACATTCTCAGGACACAAATTTAATTTCTCTAAATGTCCACTTAATTGGGTGTAGAATACCCACTGTGAATGTTTCAGACGTTTATTAATCAACCAGGTAGCAAAGAAAACCAAAAATTAAATTTTGAACTTGCCTGCTGTAAATCGACCCTATGGAAAAGTGATAACTAAATGAGGCAATAAATACAATACCGAAACAATAATCAATGTGGTTTTTCAAACATTTTAAATACCATGCATGTGAATATCATAGAGAGCGCTCTACTGTAAAATACAGGAAAAAGGCAGACGATGGCGGCCAAGCCTCATTCAATATAGCAACCCTGGGCCTCAGGGAAGAGCAGAGGCTATTTGTGTTGTCACTGACTGAGTGTCCTAGGTTAAGGAAGAAATAAATAAACAAATTTGGGTGCCTTGGTGTGAGTCGGGTATAATGGATGTTCCCATGGCCCATGTGACCTCATCCTCGCCCGTTGGTTATTCACATATAAATATTTTAAAATAACCCTTACAGTGGAGTTGATTCTTCATCTCCAACGGTTTTGAAATAAGAAAATATATAAACAATTCAGAATTTTTCTTCAAGACTTCGCTTTTACGTGTTAAACCAATGGCGACGTCTAAATTTGGGATTTCTTCGCCGACTTCCCTCCGACCTTCCCCTGGAAAAAGGTGGATAAAGTCATTAGATGAAAACATTGCAATGATATATTCTTGTCAAATTTATTTGTTCTACATGTATAAACTTCTCAAACGTTCGTGCTATATGTTCTACAACTAATAAAGTGCAAATTAAGGAAATTCGGTATCCTCTGAATAGCTTCCCCCATACCCCGGTGTGAAAGTAATTATAGTCCGCCGGGAGCCACAGTCCGAGTTCCAT